>CM062574.1:25381171-25471171 GCA_031468815.1 Morus bassanus | reverse complement strand
GGGCTGACACTCGGCTTTTACATGCTGCGTTGTACAATCGACGCAGTGGCAGGGGAAAGTACTAATTACCTTAAGGCTAGCTGATAACCCAGTTTTCTAACATTACCTCTAACGGGTTGAAGTTAGTAATCGGCAAGAAAATCTCCATCGGAAGCGGCGGAGAAATCGGGGGCAGACATGGGTTTCGACGGGTCCGTGCGGGTTAGTGGCAGAGGAGCGCACCGATCAGGAGGAGGATGATCACGACCGATCCACCGTTTCAGAGGACTCGAAAGAGCAGCTCCCCGCCCGCCGGAGCCACTGGCCCGGGGAGCAGCCGCCTTCCCCGGGCACGCAGGGACTTTTTAGACTTGACGGAACCGTTTCAAAACGTTCCAGCCCTCCCCGCCGCCTGCCTCTGCCAGCAAGGCCTCGGCGAAACAGCACTGCGAACGCAGCGTTCGGCCTTAAAAATCCCCCGACGGAGGCTGGCCCGGTGCCGGCTGCCCTGGCAGTGGGCTGGGGTCCTTCTGGGGGAGCGGGTGCCCGCCCGGAGGGGGGTCCCGGGGCGGGGGGACACGGGACGGGCACGGCTTCTGACTCTCCGCCTTGAACATTGAACTCAAGGGTGATTAGAAAGGGGTCCTCGCGCTTCTGCTCCGCCGTCTGGTGAAGCCATTTCGCGTTAATTAATCCCTACCAAATGATAAAACCAGAAACGACCCTCCTTTTCCATGACGAGAAAGTATATATATTTTTAATGATTTGGGTTGATTTCCTTACGAGACAGGGCAGGAAACTGCAGGTCCCCTTTATGTGCTGCCTCGCCCCCGTTCCCGGCAGGATTGCTCCCTTCCCAGCTCTCCCGTTCTCCTCTGGCACCGGCTCCGCTGCTCCCGGTGACCAAACCGAGCACTGCGGCTCCCGGAGGGGAAGCGCCAAAGCCCGGGTGCCCGCCCCGCTCTCCCCCAGCCCCGCCAGCCCTGGGGCACGGCCATCAGGGAGGCGACAGGCTTCCCAGTTTTGCCCCTGCCCCGCGGAGCAGGCGAGGGGAGAGAGGCGGAGGGAGCCGGCAGGCAGGGAGCTGCGGCGGGGCAGGCTGCCCCCGGGCTCCAGCCGGCTCCCCACGCTCAGGAAACTAACGCGGGGGGACGTGGCAAGGAGAAACTTTGCAAAGCCTCGGTGTGAGCGAAGAGACCGGTGAGACGGACCCCGGCAGCACAGGGGGAGCAGCGGCTCGGCCTCAGGGCGCCCCGCACCTGCTGGGGGCCCCGCGGCGAAGCACCCCCGTAGCAAGGCAGAGGGCTGGGGCCGGGCACAGCGCTCCGGGAAGGGGCGGGTGGCGGCCAGGGAGGCCGTGGAGAGCCCCGAGGAGGCGGGGAGCGGTGCCCAGCGCCCGTCCCGGGTGGGAGTGGGCTCTCCCCGCAGCCGGGCACGGAGCACTCCCGCACAGCTCCTTGGCTCGCCGGGCGCTTGTCGACGGCAGCTCCCTTCCCGGGTGGGAAGCGCGGAGGACCGGCAGCCTGGGGCGCCCCGAGGGAGTGGGTGTCCCTGCCCCAGCCGGGCTAGTGCGGGCGGCGAGGCGGCCCCCGGGCTGCTCCACACCGCCCCGCTCCGAGGAGGTCCCCTGCGCTCCGGCTCTCGGGCACAGAACTCAATTATAACGGCTGTGATTACCACGATATATCTCTACGGCGCTCCACGTTCTCGGGTGTCAAGGGTAGTGTTTTAGAGAGGGTGCGAGGGGCAGCAATTCATACGAGAGAGCTGACAGTTCTTTGATGTGAAAATGATGCCCTGATTTTTACTCCCGGGTGCACAACCGAAGAAAGATCACGCTGTTTAAAAAGAGAAATTCAAACCCAGATGATATTAGTAACGAGCCAAGGAGATGAGGCATAGGGAGGTAATTTTACAACTAGAAAAGCAGTCTCTGAAGGCCTTGTGCAGCCTATGGGGTCTGAGCGAGTGAAACAAAGTTTCTGATAAATCATTAATCATGGATGATATTTGCAGCTACAGACAATCATCCCGGCACGAGTTCTCATTACCGCCGGCCTCCGACCCCGGGGGCTTGCGGTGCCGTTTGAAGGGAGGCCTCGGACACCCAGGGCGGCAGGAGAGGCCCTGGCCTCTTCCCCTCGGGTCCTGCTTTCACCAAGAAGGACTCTCATGACAGAGGAGAAAACAACCCAACAACATCTTAGTTGTTTGCTTTATAAAATGATGTGAGGGACAGATTCTGGCTTGAAGTCCTTTTTTTAAAAAAAAAAAAAATCTACTTCTATCCCCCTCCACGCTCCCGGGACGTAAAGCAGGCAGCTCTGTCTGTCCCTGCCCGAAGCGGATCATTCTTTTGCTTCCCTCCCACCCGTGAAGCGCCGCAGCCCGTGGACCAGGCTCCGCCGGCACTGCAGCTGCCTCCGTCCCGTCTCCCGTGGGAGCCCACGGCCCACGGCGTGCCCCCTCTGCGGCCCGGCCCTGCCCAAGCCCTCTGCAGGCAGCTCCCTGCCCTTCCCACGCCCCGCGCCCGTGCGGACAAGACGGCGGGGTCCTTCCAAACGCACCAGCTGGTTCAAAGCCTTCCTTTTCTAACCAGTGGCCAGGGATTATTAACACGTTATTAAAACTCCGTTCAGAGCACCTTAATGAGACCCTCACTTATTAGCGATGGGAGCGGATTTCAGAGGAGTGGTCAGTTAAGCCATGTCTACAGTTTTCAGACTACGCAAATGAGACTTTTACCTAATTGAATTCAACCTCTCTTGGAATTCAGAGGCTGAACTCTATCCTCCAGTGTGAGGTGGTCATCAGGACCAGAGCAGTTTTGTACCGGAAAACAAGCAAGCAAAGAAACCTGATTCTAAGGGTAAAATCGTTTCGTGGTATTTGCTGTAGAGCAGAGGCATTGCTGGGGTGCTTGTGGTGTGTTTCTGAGTGGGGGTAAAGCCCCCCCCCCCCCGGCCTCCACACCCTAGCCCGCTGGTAAGACTCCTTCTTCTTCACACTCAGCTTTCGCAGCCTCCTGAACTTGACAGAAAAATGAAGCTTTCCCTTTCTCAAACTTCCATTCTTTTGCTAGCCCAGACTCAAAATTGCCGTTCTCAGCTTGCATCGGGAAACCTTCACGCAGCAGTAATGAGGCAGAGGACAAAACGCATCCTCAAGGCAACTAAGAAAGGATCTGAAAAACTTCAGAGAAACACAAACAAATACAGTTTCCAGTGCAGATTTATTATGGCTTCCTTCTGTTTTGCTGAGTGCGAGTCAACCAGAAGGGGAAATATCGGCTCGCTTTGACAGCGAGCGAGTCTTAAAAATTACGGATCGAATCAAAGTTTCAGGAGGAATTGAAAAAGCGCTCAGGAACCCCATCCTGACCCTTTTGGGTACGGCTTCGGGAGCACAGCCTCCCCCCGCTCAGGGGTCGCCCGCTTTCCGAGAGCCGAGCTGTCACCCGGGGGGCCCCGCGGGGCGCGGCCCGGGCGGGGGCGGGGGCTGGGGCGGGGGCTGGCACCGGCGCCTGCCCCGCCGCGGCCCCCGGGGCGCCCCGCCTGCGCCTCCGAACCCGGGCCTCCCCTAAGCCCCCGTTCAACACTCCCTCTGGTCAAGTGTCAGTGACTTTGCTGCCCCGAGTCTTTCGGAAATCTGTTTTCCCGGGTCAGGTCTACTTAGGACCCAACGTGGTCCTTCCCTCATTATACTTAATTTAAAACACCAGGAAGATGTTATTGTCGAACTAAATAGAACATATCACCTCTAGTTAAATGTGTAAATTATATTATGCTGTTGTTCTGGCTTTGTTTTTCATAGTTTTTAAAAATCTGAACAAATCAATTATATTAGCCATATGGCTTGATCATATCAGCTAATTTCCATTTTTGTACAGTAATTGTTGTTTAAACACTGACAACTTATTAGTTAAGGTGTTTAGGAAAGATCTCTTCAGCCCTGTCTTATTTAAAAGACAAGTGAAAGACAATGAATACTCCAAGTAAAGTCATTAAACCGTTCCTCCCTGTATTTTTCACTTCCTGTGTATTTTTAAAGAGTTCACAACAGCAGTAGCTGAGCTGCAGCCTGATTTATACTTCTGGAATGGAGGCCATGAGACCATCAGGCTTTCAATTCAATCTATTCCAGTTCGTAATGATTTGCTTAAAAGGAGCCAGTTTTTGGTATGCAGCAGGTAAGTAGTCATTTTTCTTAGTTATTTTAAAGGTGTGTAGTATTGAGAATGTACAAGTGGTTCCACTCAGGCATTTGCACACTGCAAATATAAAACTTCACCCCTCAGTGATCTTAATACTTCGTCCATTAAATGTACTTACTCATTTAAATGGGAGTGTATTTAACTGCTAGACAGATGGTCTACAGTGCGCACAATTATAAAGCAGGGGTTTGTGTATGTTGCCATATTTTAGACTCCAGATTTCCTGCTTCCCCATACATTTTTGCAAGCAGTTTATTTTTCCATACAAAATACTAACACAGGTGGAGAAGCAGTCTGGAATTCATTTCTTCTGCTATCAGAGATCCAGAGCATAGTCCTTCAGGCAATCTTCTTAATTTTCTGACAAGGATTTTAACTACTTCGGTCCTTAAGATTTTTAGAACATTTTAAAAACCACTCTGAAATGCTCTTTAGCACACTGGGATTTTAAATATTTGACAGACATTTCTGATCGTGTTTACTTTAATGAGTAAATACTGAAAAAATATCTCGGCGCCACATCAGCAAAACTGAAGCGGTGACCAGGCAATGAGAGCTGGCAATTATTTTAAGCTGTAGTGTACTACAAATGAAAGGAGGTCGCAAAAAAATGCGGAAAGTTAGGAAAAATCAAAACTGAGGTTTGCATTACAAACTGACTACATTTGCTGTAGGCCTGTCTCACCCAGGCGCAGAAGAGCTGGTGTTCACTCACTGATCAGCTAATTAAGCCTGTGCATTTATTTTGCCCAAGTAGGGCTCTCAGCAATATTTCTCATGCAAGATTCTGACTCTGGGTTAAATACAGATTTGGTAATTTTCTGACTGGACTGTCTGTGGTTCTCCTCACTCCCATTGCTGCATACCTTACAAACATTAACAAATTATGTCACAGAACGACTCTATAAAGTGAAGATTTAACGACTGGGATCCCAAAGATCAGAGACACATGAAACCTGCATCCATTTTGTATGTCCCATGGAGGACACTGAGCTGATAATCTTGGTGTAGTTGGCAATGTTATTTGCTCTTTGCTTTGCAAACCAAAATATTGAATGTGACTTGAAATCCTTAACGTGGAAAATACAGTTTGTAACCAATTACGAAGAGCTGGATTTAAATGTTGTGCTTAGCATTGTATGGAAGTTCTGTAGCAAGGTGGAGGTTGAACTGCATTTATCAAGACAGCATTCATCTCTCCTATGAGACCATTCCTTCCCTTGCTTCACAAAGCATTGCCAGCATCATTTAACTTCTCCAGCAAATGGCTGGGGTTTTACCGACATCAGACTTTCACTATACAGCCCTGAGTCGCTTTCAGAGGAACTCGTATCTGCCCTGGATGAGTTCAGCCATTCATGCAGCAACAGAGATTAGGATTTTATCCTCCATGACTGCATCATAGTGCAATCACAGCTGGCGGAGCAAGGTGAGATAAGGCTGCATAAATCATCCTAAACCTGTCAGTTCCCAAGTTCCAAATGCTTGACTTTTCAATCATAATTTCCTTTTGAAATTTCTCTGCATGCAGTTTCCTAGATTAAAGAATCAATATATGATCAATCCTTTTCCTGGAAACATCCCACCATGATCCATCAGTACCTGGAACCATGCTGGGTGGACTTGTTAGGGTAGCAAGCGGAGGGGAGTGGCACACATATTGCTATCGGGGCTGGTGTACATACTGCTATTTACTAACAGGAGAAGAACATCGAAGTTCAATTGTCAGATCAAGAAGTGAATCTGTTGTAAAAGGACACAGACCCCTCTTTTGATGTTTCCACCAAGTCTAAGCCTTTCTGTTCATGTTAGTTTTTAACCCCTTCCCCCAGTGCAGCTGCAGACTGTGACTCTTCCTGCTGATTGTCAGAACTTAGACCTTTCAATTGTCCCAAATAGTCACTCTGGGCCTGATCTAAAATTCGGTGAAATCTCTGGGATTTGGATCAGACCTACATAGTTGCAACTGGGTTATGTGATTTAATGGTTTGTTTGAACAAAAAAATCAAGTTGCTCTTTTGCTAGTCACTTTTAGCCACTTACCAGAAATTTGGCTGCACTTAAAGAGATATGACCTGTGGATGAGCCACCCAGGTCAGGGGAAAGATGGTAAGACTGGAAGTAGCATGACTTTTTCAGAGGCTTGTTAGATACAGAGTTTATAGTTTTGAGAGACCTTGTTCTTGTTAACACAAGCAAATAAGCAAAGCATGGACTGTCATTTCAGTTTGCTGGAGACTTACTCTTTGTCACTATGGGTTTTTCAGTAGGAACCTGGCAGAAGCAAGTCCTAACAAGCAACAGATTTAAAAGGGACATGAGGGGTTTTATGCAAAATGAAGTCCACACTGCTCATGACACAAACTATTCAGCCTGGGGGGACCTGTTTGTAGATCTCTAGTTACGTGTTTGCAGTTCTGATAAGGTGTTCAAGGAAGATATAAGCTGCCACAATTCACATTGTACCAAAAGGCATGTTGAGGCACTCAGCTCTTGCCTGACATAGAGCAGTCCCATCTCTGATGACTTTTTCTTCTTCCACCTCTTTGTCCAATGTTGGGACACTGTGAATGCATAGTAGATTGGTTTCTCTAGATTTTGGTCAGAGGGGTTGCTTTTTATGTTCCATGAGGTTTCTTTTACTGCCCAAACCAGGGAAATGTAAACTCTAGAAGAAACTGTGATTATCATTTGGGAAGAAACAAGACATTTTCAGAAGGAAGCATAAAGGCCCCAAAGCTCATCTATATATGAGAAGGAAATATGGTCAAGGGACTAACTGAATTCTGTGGCATGGTCTTCACACAGAGGAACAGGCACATTGCATTAGCTTCAGTGTTTTCCAGATTTACTTTTGGCTACACTTCAGTGTTGATCAGTCCCCAGCCACACCACACAACTATTTCAAACACAACCCAGAGATCACTTTATCCATTCAAATTTAAGATCTGCAAAACAGAAATTGGTATGCATCAGAGCTGTCATTCCAACCCTTGGGGTTTGTCCAACTCTTGGGGTTTGGGCAACTGCCATTGGAAAGACTGTAACACTTTCATTACTCTTATGAGTTGGTCAGTTAAAAAAAATCTGTCAAAAATGTAAAATTCACATTTCTGCCAGTTTGTCACTTCCTAGACATGTATGAAAAATGCTTGAGAGAGGAGAATATTACCAATCAGTTAATTATCAGCTTCAGACAAAGCAAAGTGGGCAAGTGAATGTGGTCTTGCATTTTAGTATCTGCTCCAATTATACATGTATATGCTTAATTATATTATCTTTACAGAGTTGCCTATGACCCAGTATCTAAACATATGTATAGAAATACAGATATCTTAGGAATTTGTATGGGATAAGTTTAAAAGAAAGGGTGAGAACGGAGGAGATGGTTTAGTTTGAAGGGATTTGATGTCTTTGAGAGAAAACAATATAATTTGCTTCAAGGAAAGAGGGTCCTATTTTTTATTTTCATTGCTGTCCCTGCTGATCTTTGTGGTCTGTTCCTCATGGCAGTGTCCTAAACCATTGGAAGGGACTAATCCAGTCAGAAACGTGAACGAGAAGGAAAAAAGTAGGACAAAGGATTCCTGACTTACATTTGCAGCCACTCAATAGGGAGAATAGTAACATTTTAGTTAGCTAAAAGTGAATAGAAGTTGCTTTTCAGACATGCACTGAATCATTTCTAGCGCCTTATAAAGCATTATTTGGTTGACAATGTCTCTTAAAATATCTGTTTATGAAATGCAGTGTTACTTAATGAAATTTACCATTTTGCTCCATGAAAAATAGCCCTTTTTCTCTGAAAAAAAACCCCAACCCAACACAGACTTAGCAGCAGAATCTTTAATGTCAAGAAATGGGCAAGATGTCAGTTTTATGCTGCATCAGAAAGACAGATATATATATTTCACCATTTCTCCTATCCTATTTATGATTGTTGCAATCACAAATAATGTAGCTGAGATCTAGTATCTACTTGACCTGTATGTATTGCTACATCTTGCTCCAAGGGTAACAGCACTTTGTCATCTCTGTTTCTCTTCCTTTGGTTTTTACTAGTATTTAACTCTGTCTATTCTTCAGGAGCCCAGGAGCATGACTCTATAGTATGTAGTGCTTTCCTTTAAAGAAACTCAGTCATGCAAAGCCATATCCAAAAACTACCTGAGATTAACATATATAACATGCTTCTTATAAAAAACCTGGAATTCACAACTTTTTGTCTGTGCATGTTAAAACTGAGACAGCACAATTCAGATGATAAAACTGGAGTGTGATGGTTTTTATTCTGGTCGGTGTCATGCCATCTGCTATGACACATCGCAGTGCCTTCTCATATTTTGTAAAAGCACTTTCTGTATCATGTTTTGAAACTAAACATTTGTTTAACTAAAATAAAGAAAATTTTTAGCTAAATCTGCGTTTAGCTTTCATTAACTTAATCTCAGTTCACATATTTATTTATGAACTATTATTTACATTTGTGAAGAAAAAAAGTGTTGCTGTGCAGATAGGTCTGTGCAATTAGTTTGTAAAAGAAAAAATCCATTTAAGTTTTCATAGATCTTTTGTGAATCCTTGAATGTTGGATGTCCTGCTTGAATAGGTGATTATACATATAGGTTCCACAGCTCATTTTTGGTCGGATCATGACTTTTTGGGAGCAAATTTTTTGGGAAAGTTTATCTCCGTCTGTCTCTATCTCCCTATCTTCTATATCATTTCCTAGTAGCTTTCTCCTGACAGACCTCTGGACAATGTCCTACTAGGCTTACCTTGGGCTGCTACTAGCAGTTTTCCAGGTAAAAAAACCTTTCTGTCCTATAGGAGATAAAGCATATGAACACTCTTCTGCTCAGCTAAACTTTTAACCTGTTGTCAAACTATTGAAGAATAAAATGTTCTTTTTCTCTTGCAGAACAGTGAATCTCAGCAGGAAGCTTTTCCATGTTATGATCCTTATATTTCATCTGAGTGCTAAACGCCTGAAACTGGTTACTGATAATGATCTAGTTTCAGTACTAAAATGTTTCAAGAATTTTCCCTCTATCTTTGAGAAACATCACAACATTTGTGTAGTCATTCTGGTCTCACATAAAAGTTACTGCACATTTTGAGGAGGTTGCCCCAAGGATTTGGAACATCATTTCTCCTTTCTAAAAGACCCTCTCTAAGTTATCTCCTTTTTGAATCTTTCAGTCTGGAAGGCAGGGACTAGACCAGCTAGTGAAAAGGCTTCCATAAAAATTTCTATTCCATTACTGAACCCATCAGAAAAAGTGCCTTCTACCACAAGTTGAAAATACTGATCAACTAAAGCAGGAGAAAATAAACTGTTACTTGAGTTTGGTTTGATAAATGTTCACCAGCTACCTGAGAACAGCTACTTTCAAAACTAGGCAGAGATGATATTGCAGAAGAATGAAGTTAGGAAGCGTGGCCGTACATAGAGAAAGTAATGCAGGTGGGATCTGCCATGGGATCCTTGTGCAGCATTAAGGTGGATGATACTTTGCTTGTTGCTCTATTGGATGTCCCACTGCCTCCACCTCAGACCTGGGATCAAAATCAAGCATGTTGTCAGCAAGCACAATTTCTGAGATGCTGGAGATAACTTTTATGAATCATATGACCCACTGCCTGACAGGGATGTTAGATGAATCACCTGGGGTAATGGCAACTGCAGTACTGAAGGAATCTGCAAGAAATGAACTATGCAAGACACTTTGTACTTTTCTTTTGCTTGGATCGCATGCTGCATTTGGGCTTGAACTCCATTCCTTTTCTTGCACGCCTCGTAACATATTAACACCCTCATTGGTCACACTAACAAGATGAATAAAACTAATTTTTCTGAATCTATTACAGCTGGCCTTCTACAAGTAGAGAAACAAGGAAACAAGGATTCACTGGAAAAGCAGGCGACTATTGCAGTCAACTGAGGTAATACCCTGGCCCTAGCTATTCATTATAGAAAAAATATTTTGATCTATACTTGACTTGCCAACAGTATCAGCACTTGACCTACAAAAAGGTCTGTCAGGGACAAAATAACCCAGGGCCATTAGCAAATCCTCCGATTATAGCCCTTTACAGTCTCATTATAACTGGCCCTGAGACAACGTGTTGCAATGTATCTCTTGCTGGACAATCAGACTCATTAGAGCTACATGGCATGAATGCAAACACAAACAGCACCCTCGCACTCCTCACCCTCCTTTGAGTCAAGGCATGTAACAGTATTTACAGTGCCCTGTCTGCAGCTCATATAGTCACACTCTAATGACCTTTAAATAAACTAGGGGTGTAGCTCTAACAGCTCAGTGCCGGGTGTGAATTACATGACCAAAAACCTGGGTAAATACACCATCTATTGATGGAGTTGATGTTACTCCACGCTGAGCACCCTGCTACAATGGCTACGCTACCAACAACATCCAAGCCTAATGAGTTTAAAGCTAGCACCAGAGTGCCTCCATTTGATTGCATTTTAGACATATCCTTGAAATTGCCTGTGCTTTCAGATCTTGCTTTGTGGTCCTCTGTTGGGTGAATTATTCTGCAGTAGTCTTTATTGTTTCCCATGGAGCTACATTAAATAATGTAATGGAGTTGAATCTTGCCTGAAAAATTAGATCAATTCATTCAGTTTCCTAAGGTATGGAGTTTCTAATAGTTTTTGATTAATTTTTGGTCATCCTTGGTCCATATTTTCAGCACATATTTCACTGTGGGTGCAGAACAGAGCTACTGGGACTGGACTGTTCTAGTGCTGATCTCATTGATGCTGTGAAGGAAAATGAAATCAAGTCCCTGCTTTGTCTCATCATACCTGTGACAGAGTAGGCAGTAACATATCAATATGGAAAGAAATGCTTCAGTATTACCTAAGCCTCAGATGAAACATGTGAGCTGAGGTTGTGGATGGATAAAAAAGGATTTGGGACATAAGCTGGCTCCACTCTTTCTCTGAGTGGTAGTCTGGGTGCCCGACCAGAGCCATTCATGGAGGTGAAGAAGCTCATCTGGGTGGTCAGAGGCCTACAGCCTGACAGTCATTTGAAACCCAGGTTTCTACATGAGGTGGTGGACACATGTTGAGATTCATTTGATGGAGGAGAAAATTAATTTGATTAATTATTGTGGGTGTGTCTACCATAGAGTTGTAGATTAGGATGTTTCTGCAGAGAATATTCCAGTCGTCCACCTTTTTCTGCTTTGCTTCACAGGGTAGGCTAACCTCAGAGCACATCTGGATTCATTTTAGATGAACTAACCTGGATGGTATCTTCCTGCACATCAGACACAAATGGGCATTCAGCCCACAGGACTGAGCTAGAGCTCACAGAAGTAGAAAGCCCCTGAAATATGTAGGACGCAGCTGTCAAGGTCCTAGCACTGTTTGTTTGCACTACTTGCTAATGGAGGCATAATCTGTGACTGCTGCTAGCGGGCAGGCAGGAGGAGATGCTTCTAGGGATTATTCAAAGTTGCTGTGACTTTTCTCTCTTGCTCTCTTACTGAAAACATTTTCTCTGTTTATTTAAGTGAAATATTTTTCTTAAGGAAATTAAGGGGATATATTATGATATCGTCAGGACAGCATATTCCTCCCTGCATGAGCCTCCATCTCCTTGAAAAAGAACTGTGATATTCTGCCAGTCAAGTCATCCAACTCAAGGTTCAAAGTAAGTTAGAAACAGTCTCAAAATCAACACAGCTAAACCAATATTTAAATAATTAATGGAAAAATAAGTATTTTGTCAGTGGCACAAACTATTGTGTGTTGTGGGATTCTAGCACCCATTTTTTATTACAGTTGAGTGCTAATAGTTGCCATCTTGCTGGAAAGTAAAGTCATCTGTGACACTGGTGGGTGGGAGGCCAATGTAAGAGCACGAAAACATTTCTCAGTCATCTTTCATATAGCTTTAACAGTCAGAAGAAAAAGTTTTATTATTTAAACAGAGCTTTAATATAAACACTGTATTAAACTTTGCTTAAATAGTAAAGCTTTTTTCTTCTGACTGTTAAACCAATATTAAAACAGGTTGGAAACAAGTTTACAGTTTCTTCCACCAGGTTCTCACACTGCTAGGATACATTTATAACTGTTCCCCGGCCTGTCTCTTTTGTGTACTATAAACTTCTCCCATTTACTTGTTGGATGATACCGAGTACCCCAGCTGGGAGTTCATGGAATTATCTGTACCATAAATGAGAGAAATTAATGATGCCCAGAAGAGATATGCAAGGAAGCCATTATAACTCTGTTATAAAACTCCAGTGTGTTTCTTGATGGTGCTGCATAGCTTGGTCACTCTTGCAAACATTGCGTTCTTCGGGTTTCCAGTTGGCATATCTTCAGTCCTGGGACAAGCAGAAGAGAACAGTTCAGTCAGAGCTGGTGTTGAAGAGAGCAGAACAAAGCCTCCAGTCCTTGACATGATAAGGCTTTACAAAAAGGTGCAGCCTGCCTGGGGATGGTGTGCAGGTGCTCTGTGGTGTTACAAATGCATCACTTTCCAACAAGATATTCTTTGTAGCCTTAGATGTAGATACACAAGGTATAATTGAAAAATGGGTTAATGAAAGGTATTTTGTGGATTGAAACAGTACTCTATCCTCTCCGAGGAGCGTCCAACATACATTTGGCGCCAGGCTAGCAGATGGTGCAAAATGATCTGGTTTATAGTTGCTGCAAAAGCCTTCATTTGTAATTTTTTGCTTTTGTGGAAAGATATCTTAATAAGTAATATTTTATAGGTCTAATAGTATAAGACCTTTTATGAAAATGAAACTATTTTGTATTTATTTTGACCTAGGTATTGCATGGTCTGTCTGGAATTTTATTGTTTAGGTTTGTCATTCTCTTATTATGTAAAGCTTAGACTGAACCTGTTTCAGTATCAGATTTCATATTGCCACAAGGACATGATTGTTTTGTTTTGTTACCATTTGATAGGATACCTCTAGTCCCTCCACTATTGTATGTGTATGTCTTGCTGTCATTTCATAATTTCATCTCTATAAAATCTGGCTGCTAAAAGGTCAAATTAAGTCCAAATGATAATCCAACATTCTGACTAGAATTTGCATTTCCTAAAATTTATATTAAAATACAACCCATCATTAAAAGGGTGGCCAATCTGCGCATTTTCAGCAGCCCCTATTATTATTCAAACGAGAATCTGGGGACGGAGCCAGTGATACTGCACTGAATGGGACCACATAACCTTTTTTGCCTCTACCCCCTCACCCCCCAAAGACAGGCTGGCCTTTTTGTTAGCCGGTACTTCTAGAAGCCAAATCAAACTGCCTTGCCGGCTGAAGCAAGACCACAGGCCACCATGCTTCGCCTTGGCGCAGTCTTGAAAAACTTGAAGGATACAGCCTGATATTTTGAATTTTGCTTGTTAGAATGCTTTTACCTTAATATTGAACTAGTAATTCTCAGGATTTCTGTATCAACCCCCCCTTTTCCTTTAGTAGCCCCTGAAGACCTTTTCCCATTCAGCACTATGGAAATAGCAGGTGCCTGAGATGCCCTGACATGAGTTCATGACTCCCCGGTTGAAAAGCAAAGCACTGCTTGTGTTGCTAAAAGACTGCCTGGGCTGTCTGTGAGGTTTTGAACAATTCCAGCTTTTGAGGGGGCTTACTGCTTCTGTCAGAAGAGTAATTCAGAGTATTCACCATTTTGAAGACACATTGTGCTTCATATAATTCACCTACAGCACAAAAGAATAACCATGCAGAACAGGAAAGTCAAATCTAAGCAGAATCCTTAAAGAATACAAAGCATTACAGGTAAATTAAGAACTCGGTTATCCTGTGAAGTTGGGTATGGGAATCATCCTTCCTTTTGCTTTTCAAAAAGTCAGTAGCTCTTCCTCACATATGCAAATAATTCTCCATGTATATAATGTAATTCAGGAGTATTTTTTTATTTTATTATATTTATTATCAAAATATTTGTATTAAAACATGATGTCTCTATTTCTTCCCATTTCTCTTATGGAGAGTTTAAGTTATGAAATGCATTATTTGTTACATTTTAATTACAGTATCACTCTTCTGAAGCCCCCCAAATGGACTAATTTCAGTGAAATAATCAGAAAATGCAGATTTTTTTTTTTTTGTGGATCATAATCTCTTCCTCTCTTATACAACTCTTCAGCCAATGATGCAAAACTAATTCTGGAAAATTAGAAATTCTCACAGTAATGCTGTAAAATAGATAAGTTGCATTATCCTTATCTGAAAAATAGAAAACCAGCGACATGCCCTGGGTGACTAGCCAAAGACAGAGATTTCACAGCAAAGCCAGAAACAACTTTTAAATCCCAAGGGGGCTGTACTTTCTCCCATTAAACATCTTAAATCTGTTTTCTGCCAAATAATCCTAGCAGAAAAAAGTAGGTGACAAGGTGTATGTACTGCTAAGAAAATGTTCAACATTTTCTGCAAAATCTTCTTGGACGTTTCATTTGTTCATGACATGATCTGTTTCCCTTAACTACCTAGAAAACAAGAAAATATAGCAAGGCAAAACTGTGATTGAACATGAATATTTGTTAATTTTATTTCTCTCCCTATGACTGAACATTAGTATTTACTAATTTTATTTATCTTACTTGTTTGGGAGCTTTTTCCCCTTCCACTGTAAGCTCTCCCTGTAGCAAGTGACTGAACCACCTGGGACCCTCAAGAGAGCACTGTGGTGTTGTATCAGCAGAAGTAAGTCATGATAGAGCTGGCACACCTCTAGCCGAGGACCTGAGCTAAAGCCTAATGAGGTCAATAGGAATCTCAGTTACGTATACTCCTTTGCAGAATGCTAGCTCAAGGGATAAGCACAACTCAAAGCATCAAAATAAAGCTTTAACAGGCGTAAGCAAGGCACAGTCCTAGGTGAGTTCCTTGCTAAAGGAGGAAATTTCACTCCAAGGAGAATCGTACTATTCTGACAATTCTTTCTAACTCAAGGGAAAAAAGGAAACTTCTTAGCATTTCCTAAAAATTTGCATTCATACACTGGTAAAAAATATGATGAAATTGGAACGAGCCATCTGAAATTATTTTCAAGCACAATTGGCAAACAGTATTTTTTTTCCCAAGGCACTTTACTGAAGGAAACATTCACTGGCCTTTCATCCTTTAAAGTCTGGTATTTACAAGTGAAGCTGCTGGCTGTCTAATTGCAGCTCACGAAAACATCACACAATCTCATCTAATCTCTCTCGGTCGTTGCTATATTTAGTTTTCTGTGGGATAATTTACATATACCTGAACTGAATTCTAACTCAGGTTAGAGTGAAGAAGAAAAGAAAAATACTAATGTGATTTGCATGCAAAATTTTTCTAAACAAAAAGGTAAAGAAAACACTGCTCTGTGTGGGTACAAAAGCATCTATCCCTACACTACATAGAAAGGTCAACAGATCAGAGCCAGTGCCAGTGACATCTAAACGAAACGATAACTTTTCCATTTATACTTTGAGTGGGAACAACTCCCAGTCACATCAAAACTATCCTGTATATGTAAAGGGCTTTAAGTTAGGGCAGATGCATTTTGTGGACCTATCCAATCTTCTGGTCCATGTGAGAGCCCCACTCAGCTGGCCTCCAGCGCAAGCTCTCCCTGGAGGCTGCCTTGCACCTTTGCAGCACCATGTCCTGGCTTCTCTCTGACTTTGGTCAGTAGAAAGCCCAAACTCTGGTTATCCAGTGTTGAGAACCAAAGTTGTAAAAGAAAACTCACTGCTGGTAACAGCTGTATACAAAGCAAGAAACAGTCCTCAGTGGGTAAATGCAGGGATCAGTTCACCACTTCATTGGCAGGAATTACTTTTACATCCTCAGCTCCATGAATGAAGAAAAGCCTTCTGAACTTTGATCTTTCTCTGTATAGGTGGAAGAAGATCACTATCCGCGATTAAAATACTTCCCCGTCCTTACAGTTCCTGCCAAGCACCCCACCAGTCTGGGGAAATGCACACAGTGGGAGAAGAGGGAGATAGCATGGCAGGGAAAGGAAGGTGGTGATACATAAAGGGAGTATGAGCCCTAGGGTATTTTCCTGTGGGACAAATATTTCATCCCAGCAGAACATGCCTGTGTGTGGGAAAGCCAGTGGAAAAGAGAATTTCAATTTCAAATTCCCCTGAGCAATTGAAAGACAGATGAACAGAAATAGCAAGTGGAAACCAAGAATCTGACTTTTGCTCAGTTTTGCAATAAAAGATTTTATAGTGGAATCAACCAAGATGTATATAGAATTAAGAATGCAGCTCTGAATGCTTTTTGCTTTCTGAGAATCAAAAGCAGTTCATTAGTATTAATAACCTTTTAAAACTAGTTGATTTTTCCCAGGTATCTCTTTCACAGCAGAGGAACCTGGTTTCATTTGCAGAGTCAACACATGCCGGTGATACATGTGGAATGCATGTTCAAAAAAGTATTTTATAAAATAGCAGTGATGTGTGCATGCCTTTTCTTTCTAAACGTATATTATCAGTTTGCTTCCTGGCTGGCTGTGTGATATTTTTAGTTTTTCTAAATATCCATTAAAAATCTAGACAAACCCTAGGTCCATTTGTCTTTCAGGTGCTGATTCCTTCCCAGTAATCTTCATCTGATTATTATTTACTCACTCTTATCCCTTTAACAGTAAATTCTGGTTTATGGGAGTTTATTTTCTAACTGAAATTAGGTGATGTATGGTTATAAGGCACAATAGGCTGGGAGATTAAATATGCCACATGAAGAACTACCGCAGCATCTCTATTTCCTGTAAATTCATCTTTGACCATTAGTGTTACTGTTGCTAATATATTTAAAGATTCTGGTTTATTTGCATTTACTACTGCCATAAGGCAGCATTTAAAAGCAAGCTCTCTACTATTTTTTTCCAACACAGCTGTGATGGATTGATGCCTCGCTGTGATAGCTACGAATATTACTATTCAGCATGTTGTCAGTGTTCTACTTCACAGCACTTCAACATCTACCTATCCTCATTTTGCTGGCCTTCAACTCTTTCCCCAATAACATACCTCCTAATTCTTTCAGCAGAAGTTTCTGACCCACCAGCTACTTTTTATTTTTCTTATAAAGACTAAACCTGAACTCTCTTAGGATGGTCTCTAGTGCCATATGTTGTTCAGAAATTTTTCTGACAGTACTTGAAATGGAAGCACGAATGCAAAGCATGGAGACTCTTCCCAAAGTGTTTCTCTGAGATAATAGTTCCCTTAGAGAACATTGTGTTTAATAACTGCATTTTGAAATGATTTGGTATACTTTTTCAGGAAATGCAGAAGGCCTAGTGCAGCTTTATTGCATAGGAGCTCACTCTGTTGACCATAATAGGAGTTCCAATTTATGGGCAAAAATGCTCTTAATGACACATACGATTTCAACATACACATTTGCTTTTGATTAAACTCTGTAACACATTGGTACACCCATGTAGAACTGACATTTGTCTTTATGAATCTCATGTAAAATGACACTTTGAGTCATGCATAAGGAATTTACGAGAAGAACATGACAAAACAATGTCCTTTTTGTGAATAGAGCCCATATTGTAAGCTTTTATTGCTTTACCAGTAATACATAATTAAATATGTCTACAAAGTCTGGCTTTGATCCTGGGGCTTTCTTCCCCAGGTTAAGCTAGATACAGTTCCTGTATCCATGGTACAACTACATAGTAGGTAAGGCTTATGTCCAGCCTGTACTTCTAAAATCAACTCTCTTGTGAATTCATCATTCCCTAAACATAATCTCAAATAACAGTTTAAAGGTACAATAACATTAAGATTTAAAGTCAAAAGGTCTTGACTTTAAAGAGTCAAGAGATTAAGAGTGGAACATGATTGCAGATGGACAGCAGCAGATGGGACACATCATAAAGAGCAGTTCACATTTGGTCACAGGCAGTATGTACCACGGGGCATGTTCCTGCACAGCCAGTCTGAGCTATCTATTCAGAACCAGCAAACCAGCTTTGCTCCAGGGGTTCCTCCACTGGCACAAGAGCTGAAGTTCATCCCCAGTGAGGTTATGGAAAAGTTGAACAGGGGAAAAATAATTTGGAATTTTGTAGAAATAAAATGGAGGATTCATTAAAAAATAATTTGTTCATGAATCTTCATCCCTTCTATGTCATTGCTTTGCCAAATTCTTCTTAGACTGAAAAATTAGTAACAGCTGACACTTATTTTGGTTTTAGCTTGTCCTGAGCAATCTCTTGACTGAGAAATTCTGTGGGGCAAATTAGAACAGTTTTGATTGAAGGCAACTAAGTCCATCTTTCCACAGTGAGAAGTGATTTGATTTTCAGAAGTATTCAGCATCTGGAGTTCCTTCATAAAACTTCTGAAGGTTATAGAATATCCATTTATTTTCTTGACAAAATTTAGTCTCCAGTGCCTCTATTATATTTTGCTTCATAATATTTACTTTCCAAAGCTGATTGATTATAACTATTTGATTCAGACTTCTTGAGCAATTAATGTCACTTAGAAAATTTACAGGTATCTGCATATGAAACCTGATCCTCACACATACACTGACTGCAGGTATTTTGCAATATTTACTCCAAATTCCCTGTTTTGCAAACATTCCTAGTAGGACAGTCAAGAGAGCAAATAGAAGACAGGATATGAATGCTGCCAAGGAGAATTTGCCCAAGTACTGGAACATCTGCAAAATCCCCCTCCTGCCCCATATTTTCAAGGCTGCAGTGACCTTAGAGACAGCCAGGCTGTGTATGGTGAGCTGGGGAATAGGAAAGGTGATAGCAGAGAAACTGTGTAAGAGAGACATTTGCATCACGTGTACGGAAACAGAGACATTTCTGTATCATTGTAGAGCTTGTTTTTCTCAGCTGGTCGGATGGGTGGGAAGAACCAGAGGCTGGGAAATTCAGAAATACCATCACAGGCAAAATGCTGAGTGTTCATAGTCTGCTTTTTGTTCTGGGAAGAGTGTGAGTGCTCTTAAGGAGGAAGGCTCAGAGCAGCAGCCTTCTTGCAGAGAACCTTTACCAGCATAGCCTCTTTGTACTGCAGGAAATTCAAGAGTGTTTGATGAAGTTAGTAAAACTTTCATTTGTTTTTATGTTCAGGATTCAATGTTCAGTTTATATTCTATATTCAGGGCTGGTTTCTAATTTCCTCTGGAGAGACAACCCACAGCACCAGGTCTATTTGTCTACGGCAAAAGCTGGAGCCTAAAATGGTGCTGAAGGCTAAGCTTGCCGGGAACCCGATGGCAGAAGAGGAAACACAAATGAACAACTGAAAATTAATTCATGACTCCAGGAAAACACCTGAATTTGCAGAGTTACAGCCATCAAACTGTCTGCATATGAGTTTTAATCTTCATTTTAAGTACTGCAAATAGTACTCGGTACAGCTAAGGTTTCCAACACCTCCTAGAAGACCTCATTGTCCATTGTCCCTGATATTCAGACTTACACTGTTCACACCAAATGCTTGCGTATCTGCCTTTGACCAATGTTTGAAAATTTTAGCACCAGAAGTTAAACTATTACATTAATGAAAAATATGTTGTTTTCCCTAAAGTAAAAAATAAACCCCCAATCTTAAAACTTCTTGTTGGACAAACAACTTATGACTAGCGGAGGAGTTGTCCTTAACTCAGGGATGCGCTTTTTTCCAATTTGTCCAATAAATAAGCCTCTTATTTCACACATCCTGAGTGGCAATGTGTAAGGGCTTTGTAAATAAATTCTCTAAAGATCTACCTGCAGTGAACATGCTCTACCTCCCCATGGCAGACGTGCTCCCTGCACTGCATCTATACATTTTTAGAGGGGGTTTGAATACACTTTCCCCTTTCATTGCAATTGTCTGTAACCGTAATTGTGAATCATGTGGACCCAGACCATGGGACAGAGATCTGGGACAATGTCTCTCTTGAATTCCCAAGTTCCCAGTCTTTGTGCAGACAGTATGGCACAGAAAGGATGAGGACATGGGAATGCCTATGGAGGACTTCGTGTGTGAGAAGGAAAGTTTGAAATAGGTTTGTTTGTGATGCCAAGAAGATTAAGTTTAAAAAAAAAAATCTGAAATCTTGTGTTTTCTCTTGAATGGTTGTCCTGACAACCTATTCAGATTATAATGCTGGTTTTTTGACTTTTACTGGTTTTCCTTTCAATCTACATCAGATCTTCTAGGTATAGCCAGAGCAACCTACTATTGCACATAGTGCTCCCTCCTGACTGCATTTCTATGCTTATTCTGTGTTCACGTTCTTATTTGTGTTTTATTTTATTGGATTTGCAGTGCTTTTAACTTTGTTAAATCCTCAAAATAGGGATCTATTTATCACTGTTACTTAATGAACAAAATCCCTTATATTGCTCATATAATGGGAAAACATCAACAAGTTACAATATTTTGACATAAGACAAGCAGAACAAGCCATGTGACCATTCTATTTTTAATAAATCCCCTTCACATAGTTTCTTAATTCTATAGGAAGCTACTCTTGGGGTTATTTCCTCTAATCCCCTGAGCAACCAGATTATTTGTATATTGCAATACCACCCTTTTTTCAGTGTGTAGCTTCCTTTTCCAACATTTTGCTTCAGTTTTACTTGGCTGGATGCAAAATGTTCTGATCTCTGCTTCCCTCTTTTAATCCTTCCAGTCCCTACTACATTGATAAATTTGTCAATTCACATGAAGACTGTGGCAGTCTTCAGATCTGGCATTTCTTTTGATAGGTGAATATTTTCCAGGGTCCAAGGGATGCTGAGCTACACTTGCACCCCTCCTTCACTTCATGTGGAGAACTGCTTGCCTCTGTGGTCACAGTTCCCCCTTGGGGTTTAGGCACCATTGACACAAGTACTTCTTCTTTACCTTCTTCTGCACCAAAGCTATTACAGGGCTGTTCTCATCTCATAGACTTCAGAGTTTCTCATAACTCTTGGTTCTCAGGTTTTGTGGGAAGGAGGCTGGATGCTGGAAGTTATCAGTGAATTTAGGGCTGACTTCTAATGTGTTTATAGGTAGGTCATTGATTCCCATTACTTTTAATTAAAGCTATGTTTTCTCATCTTAATATCTTACCATATTATGTACATACAGTGGCCATGAAAAATAAAATGTGATAGGCTAAATTTTGCCTGGGAACAGGAAACGCAATAGACTATTCAACTGAGAGATGTATTATGTAGTGAAAAGTACAAAATTTAATACTAACAGTATAAAAGAAGTTGCACATAAAGTTGTCTCCTTCCTTATAGAAATATGAGTCTACAAGCAGCCTGTGTGACATTGTAACATTAGCAATTGAAGGATGTGTACAAAGCATGAAGGCTAAATACTTACACTTCCAAAAAGACCACTGTTTTCTCATAGAACAGAGGACATTTTTTATTGCACTAAGAGCTGGCACTTAAAATTAAGGAGAGCTTAAGAAATATGGAGAAAACCTGAATTAGGTATTTCTGCAGGAGTATTTATTTTGTAAAGATTGCAAACGTACCTGTGATTTATCCTAGATAACTCACACTGGAACTAATAGTCAAGCCTTGATCTGGTATTTTTTGACAGAAAAAAAGAGCTCTTCAGCTTAATTTGAGTTTGGGTATTTCAAAGCAGGTATTTGCAAACTCAGAAAAAAAGACCTTTTCATTAATCCATCATTTTGGAAACAGTCACACTAACCCACAACCACATTCAAATACAAAAATCCTAATGGGACTATTTTCTTACTAAGCCTGTAATAGTTTACATTCACCTAATGGCCTGGGGTTATAAGCAAACTACTCAATTAGAGAATTTAGGCTGGTTGCCCACATATTTTAGAGCAAATTATCCCTTCACAAATGCAGAACCCCTATATAAAACGCCTAAACAGTATTTCCTGTTAAAAAAAGCAAAAATACTATTCCCTAAATTCCCACCTTAAGCCTACTAAGTATTTCTCTTTATGCTAGTATAGCCATTTTATGGAGAAATATTTGTTTTTGCCTCACATACTTCAATCTAGACCCTTTTGCTGGAATGTTTTTAACCTTCCAAGCAGCTAAAAAATGTTAATGCAACTTTTTTTTTTCTCAGAGTAAGATTTTAAAGAGTAGTTTCCCACTCTCCTTATTGGTGATACTGGAACACAGACGTCTTCCAAAAGCCTGGTGTCTTGAAGCTTCAGGGATAACTAATCTTCCTCTTCTAAGGACTCTCTGAATTATCTTTTAGTACTTACTAGTTCTTCTACTGTTTCTTTCATTTAAAAGAGAGGTTGATGCTTTCAACCTGTAAACACCCATTAAAAGTTCCTCACCCTATTATGCCAAGCTGCTGCTCCTAATTGTATGCAGCTGGGTGCATCACTGAATTTTCATTTCAAAGACAAAGATTTTAAAAATAGAATGAATAAGATATCAGCTCCTCATAACAGACCCACTTCTGAAATGGAGATGTGTGGTTTTGACTGTGTACAGGGGATGAACGTCTCCCTCATAGTGTTTGATCGTAACAGGGCAAGTCCAGCTCAGGCCCAAAGTGGGTGGACCTACATCATGGGTCCAATGGCACTGGTGTGGTTTTGAGGCTGTGGATGGCAGGGTTCCCACCTCTGTTCCTCCCATGCTGCTGTCTGCTTTCATGGTCAGGGGAAATGACTTTCTGGGAGATGCAATATGAGCTGAAGGAACTGTTGGTTGGTGGATCTGCAAGTGGTTGAGACACAGATCCTTTTGCAAAGGAAAATATTTTATATGTATGCCATGAGTGCTGTCACGATTATGAGTACCAGTGATGTGTCCTTTCTCTTGTGTGAGATCTGGGGTAAAGAATGAGGGTGCTGCTAGCTCTTGCCTTCATGGACTTTTTGGAAGCTTATGACAGCTTTTTCCATTATTTCAGTCAAGACAGAAACTTTGTCCTCTAGCACAGAGCATGTAGACGGCCTCGTGCAAAACTCTGCTGAAGCCAAAGAGTTGGTTGTGGAACACAGGTTGTGTTCATCTGAAGACAGAATTTAGCTCAAAATGTGAAAATATATGTAGTGTGATTTAAGTTAATAAATGAAAAGCCTTTTAGTAAAGCAATGAGATAGTGAGGAAACATTTGAATGCCCAAGGAAGACTTTAGAGCAGATGAGTCTACCATTTTTTACAGGCTTGACATTTGCAGTTCTAACTGCCTCCCTTCAGTGCTTTATGTAGTCTACTCATCCTTAAAAGTCAGAATCTGTGGGATTTCTTCACTATGGCACCCAACACAAGCTGACACTTTTGAAGGTATGGGTGTTATAAAATTAGATGAACAGAACAATCTCCTGGACCAATGCACAACTCAGATAATACAGCAGCAATGACAAATGGAAAAATATACGCTGTCTTGCAACTCTGCTAGTCTGCAAAAATTGTGAAGGGCAAGAGTAGAAAGAATAGATTAAAATTGCCAAGTAATTAAGGAGATTTGTGTCACAGAAGTATCAGAGGGAATCAGGTCTCAGTCCTGCATTATCTGTGGACCCCTACAACTGTGAAGTACCCTACTGAAGTTTTGGGGAAGCATGCAGCTAAACTATCCCACTTAGACTCTGATGAAGGATTAGGGTCTAATTTCATCCAACGCTCAAACAATAAAGGTGTAAATTCTAAATTAAGGAAAGCACATGTTAAAGAACAAAAGATTACATCAGTGGAATAAAAGCAGCAGGAGGAAGCAAAGAATTATTTTAGATATATATGAATTAATTTAACAAATAGATGTCAATGCACGTACTTTTGAAAGCAATGCTAGAGAAGTGTCTTCAGGAGAGCTTTAAAATCAGCAGACTGCAGGTGTCTATTCCACGAGTAGGCTGTTCTGCTCTTAGGGAAATCAACAGCCGTTTTACCAGTAGGGAATCATATCCTCAAGAAAATTGTTAAATCATATCCTCAAGAAAATTGTTAGCATCACCAGAAAAACAAAAGGCAAATATTCTTCATTTTCTCAAATGTGCTCATCAAGCAGGTTTTCTTCTATTAAGGTGGAATTTCCTTATTAAAAAGTATGGTAAATTACTTGCAAAGCTAAGAATAATATCAAAGGAATATGCAAGTATTTCAGGTCTCAGGATCAGACTAGAAATTCTGGAACAAACTGGGTAAAAACAAAATGCCCAATCTCTCTGTGTGATAGAATTTGATTAAGGTTTATTGGCTTTTTACTACAATTTCCAATTTGACAGGCCCTACTAAAGCTAAAATTGAATTTCATATACAAAGCTTATGTGGTTATGTTTGTTATTAGCATTGTCTTCCCCAGAGATATTTGGATTTTGTTTAACTGAAAAATAAACAAGTTAAATGCCGAATTGCCTGGCTAAGACAGTTATATGATGTGGTCTTTTCCTTTCATTACAAAGATTGTGAGTTTTGGGATACATGTTTAGGAGTTTGTGGTTACTTTACTTTAAATCTAATACTGTGGACTTATAATGTTTTTGTTCAATGTTCTGCTCTTTTCATATAAAGTTCTGTGTCCTGGCCAATTTATGGCCAGACTTATCCAATAAACAAGTTTGTAGGAATGCATTTATAGATTGTTAGAAATATGTGTGGTGCCTGCACTTTTCTCAGCAATAATGTAATGACTTATTTTTACTGTTAATTTTTAGTTCTATTACAAGAAAAAGGGAAAATAATTTGCATATGTCAGAAGTTATTTTCCTAAAAAATAGAAAAAAAAAATAGGAATATGCATAGGTAAAGGTTAAAAATAATACCTAACAAGTATGGATGGATTCCTCTGCTCTTGTATGCCAAGCCCAAGACATTTTAAAGAGACTCGATTTTAAAAGGTTAGACAATTAGTACTTTCTGAAAATTAGATCCCTTGCAGTATCTCACCTGAACCCACAAAATCTTTCTGAACGTTTTCTTGGTAAATCAAAGTGTAAGCAAACAAGCCAAACAGGAAAGCTTATGATTTGCCAACACAGATATCAGATAGGTATAATTTAGTACGTTACTTTCCAGAATAGGAGATGGATAGTTACATTGTGGAATTTTCTAGGAATCTCAGGACCCAGTTTGCTAGCCGTGAGTCATTCAAGCACAAAACAGAGACAGCACCGAACTGTTTACATCTTAAATATAGGGAAAGAAACAAATGGCAGGTGGGCCATCAATAAGATAAGACTGGTTTATTAGCAATGTGCCAAATACTGTTATTTTTCACTGATCTTCTCAGTGCTCTATGGTTTTAGATCTTTTGTGAAAATGAAGAGAGGTTGTGATGTTTTGAAGAACAAATTGCTAAGACAAGTACCTAGCAAAATGAGAATAAGTAAGTTTTCATTGTACATTAGGGCAAGATGTTCAGGATTAGCATCTATCTGTCTTAAAGTGAAGATAATGAAATGAATGTGTAGAACAACTATCCTTCATAAAGAACTAAAATTACTGACAAGCATAAAATGTATTACAGTATATTTTTCTGCTTT
Organism: Morus bassanus; assembly: GCA_031468815.1. NCBI lineage: Eukaryota > Metazoa > Chordata > Aves > Suliformes > Sulidae > Morus > Morus bassanus. The sequence continues at coordinate 25,445,484 of CM062574.1, read as the reverse complement.
TCTGGCATGAAAAAAATGATCTAGTATTGATAAATGTATATTACTTAATAAAATAACTCAGACATAACAAAAATATATATTTTGCCCTAAAGCAAAAATCCTAGACTTCACTACATGCTATTTCTATTTCCTGGTAACCTCCTTTATTCTCAATAGGACTCTATTTGATGTGCTACTTATGCTGGAAATTGAGCCTTTTCTAGCACACTTTGTTCTGGTTTGTTTTGCCTAGAGAACTGAAGTTTTATTTCAGATTTTTCTCTTCCCCCATGTCCCATCTGCACTTTACCTTTGGCTCATTACAGCTTTATTATTGGCCTTACTTTTCACTGGTTGATTGGTTGATTATTGGTTGGTTTATGACTGGAACATGGAGAGTACCCCAAAAACGTGCAATAGAAACGCAACTCACTGCTCTGAAATGGCAGTTCCCAAATGTGTTTTTAAAATTCAAGACATTAATTTTGCCTAAGCACCTCTCTGTAGCCAAAGCAGGCTTGAAATGACCTTGAATCCTATCATTTGATGTCATCGGAGTGATTACAGGAGAAATTCTACTTTTTGTTCATCTTCTACATGTATTTAATGAAGTACATATATTTTAAGAAAGGGAATATTTTTTGACATCGTTCTAACATAATTCATTCAAGCTCTGTTTCAGACTTTTGCTAGTATGACACACTAGGAAAACATCATGTTGCCTGGGAGTTTTGCATGTGGAGGGACTAAATTCAGATCTTAAATTATCTAAACTTGAAGCAGTAATAGTTGTAGTAAAGGATACTCAGTAGCTGAAATATGTTCAGAAATTTTGAATGCTTTCAAATTCCACATTCTTTGAAAAGTTATTTGAAAATCATGTGTGTGAAAAGACTAACAGAAGTTATAACATTAAACATGAACATAAAGCAACTGTTGTTCATTGTCCTGCAGCTTGCAAGATATATATTTGCTTGCAAGGGGAGCTCTAATACTTGTCATCTTTAACTGAATGAAATCACAGATACTTTTACATGTGGATTTTATTATATGAATTGGTTTATAAGCCTGCTATTTAACATGATTATATGAATTACGAACTGTGATTTTATTTCTTTTATAATCTTTGTAGAGCTTGCCATATTTTTACATGTCTATGTCTGGCACTGTGCACCTTTGAAACTGTGCCAAAAATATTTATTGTCCTATTTCTGGCATTCTGGGACTCCGCGGTTCCGTTTGGTTTCCAACCAGAACAAAGCTTATTAGCAGATCCAGGTCTCGGTACTTTGCTGAAAACAATTTTATATGTAAATTTAATACTTCATTAAAGTAAGCTCTTGTAGCAATCAGGAGTATGTATGAAATGCATTTAACGTAGGTAATGTTCTATCTACCGTTTTGAGCAGTTATCAAAAGCAAAATATATGTACTAATTAGAACTTTCCTCCTCATTGCCTGTCTCCTCCAGCTTGACTAATAAGAAAGCACTAAAACGCAGTCAGGTTGAATAGAAACGGGATACCGTTCCCACACTTGTCTGTGCTCTGCACACACACGCAGCGCCCTCGAAGGGAGGCTCGCTGCAATAAGAACAGCGCAGTCTCATTCGCCCCTTGAATCACATTTACTTGGTTCCAAATTCCATTATTCTTAATCAAGTAAAAATCCTCTTAAGGTCAACAGGAGTTTCATTCAAATTACTTCACAATTTGGCCCTCATTTTGTTGGGTTAGTTCCCACTTTGCCCAGTAGGCACAACCATATTAAAAAGGCTATTGGAAAGCATTCTTTATTTTGTTTAGCTTCAAGGAAATAGATGTTAATAAAATTTAAGGATGTACTTATGTGTTTATTAAAGAGGAGGAATCCTGTTGAATCAGAACCCTAATTTGTTTAAAGAGCAAACTGCTCCAGGAAGCAAAAATAATATAGCTGACTTAGGTATTAGAATAGCTCAAATACTTTCAGTGAGAATAATCACGCTTTCATTTGGAGACTAGGGAAAATTGATTTAGTATGTTTTTTTACGGAACATTGAGTTATGGTTTATACAGTAATTTTTCTAACTATAAACATATATTACTCATTATAACCATTAAAGAGTCAGAAGCTTGAAGTCATGCCCATCAGGGAAGGGAATGCACTTATATGTGTATAACTGCTTCTAAAACTTCATACATTATTTGAAGCATAACTTATCTCAAATAGAGGCAAAACCATCTTTCTGCTTCTCATGTGACAATTTCACACTAGGCTTCTTCTGTTTGTTCATGAGATCTTAATGATAGAACAAACACATACATTTCAGTGTTTTATGAGAAATCACTTTCCTGATTCATTGTGCCACAAAAATAACCCAAAGTTTAACCATGTTCCTAAACATGCTGTCAGAGATTTATAGTACTCAAATGAAGATGATACTGCCACCCCTGCTTTAAACTTCATGGTCTTTCAAGGATAGAAAAGTTTGCAGTTCACACTCTAGGCTATCAACAAAGAGGTTTAGGACATAAAGAGGTTTTCTTGATTTAAAGCTTTTAAATATTTACATTTTTTGCCACAGAACAATAATCAGCAAAATAATAATAGTAATAATTGTGCTACTGATAAGTAATACTAATAGTTATATGGTAATAGCAATAGCAACAGTAACAGCAACAGTGACAGTGATAGTGACAGCAATGCCAATAGCAAAAGCAAAAGTAGGTAATAGTAGTAATAGTATTACTACTAATAATAACTATTATTAATCAAAAGCAAAGGTCTTAATCACAACAAGAATAATTTATGGAATGAAAAAGTTAATCTTGGCTTTTTATGATGATTGTATGCAACTGTGAAAAGATTTTTGTATGAGCCATTCACCTGAAATGGTATCTTCTGGCCTGATGGATTATGCATTTCTTTTTCAGGTAATAATTTATTAGGAAGAGTCAGATGCAAAGGTGTCGTGGTTTAGCCCCAGCCAGCAACTAAACACCACACAGCTGCTCGCTCATTCCCTGCCTGGTGGGATGGGGGAGAGAATTGGAAGAGTAAAAGTAAGAAAACCTGTGGGTTGAGATAAAGACAGTTTAATAGGTAAAGCAAAAGCTGTGTGCGCAAGCAAAGCAAAACAAGGAATTCATTTACTACTTCCCATCGGCAGGCAGGTGTTCAGCCATCTCCAGGAAAGCAGGGCTCCATCACGTGCAATGGTTACTTGGGAAGACAAACGCCGTCACTCTGAACGTCCCCCGCTTCCATCTCCTTCCCCCAGTTTTACATGTTGGGCATGACATCATATGGTATGGAATATCTCTTGGGTCAGCTGGGGTCAGCTGTCCTGGCTGTGCCCCCTCCCAGCCTCCTTGCTGGTGGGGTGGTGTGAGAGGCAGAAAAGGTCTTGCCTCTGTGTAAACACTGCTCAACAATAATGAAAACACCTCTGTGTTATCAACACTGTTTTCAGCACAAATCCAAAACACAGTCCCATACGAGCTACTGTGAAGAAAATTAACTCTACCCCAGCCAAAACCAGCACAAAAAGACTTCATTAAAATGCTGGAGGACTGAAATGCTCTACATGATAAAATACTGAAAAACTCAGGGAATAAGAGTCAACTGTAAGAATACAGACATCTGACACTGCAAATATTACAGTTTGATGAGAAAATCAAAAGAAGCATATACTAGTGCATATAAAAAATTAATTCAAAGCTACGATATCTTCCTCAGTGCTGCTGTTACACACCACATTTCTAAAGCACATCATGCCAAAATACGACATGAAAGTCACCCCACCTCGAGAACACCACCTCTTTGTATGCTTTGAAATGATTAATATGTCATGAATTAAACAGTTTATTTGGTTAATCTGTTTTTAAGCCTTTCTTGCAGCTTCTAAGTTATATCTGCCTCATGGCTTCAGGCCTGAAGTCTTTCTAGCTCACCAGTTCCCTCTATCAGGGCTCTGTCAGTCCCTTGTAATCTGAAAAATTTTCTCTCGATCTTTTCCCAGTCCCAGTCCTAACTGAAACTTGCAAAAAGACAAGACAAGAAAATAGTCTGGAGTCATCACTATCAGTCATGTCAGTTAAGAGTAAAGTGCAGGTTTGATGTAACAGATATGTCCACACAGGGAAGTTATTAATTACATATGTATTTTCCTGTATTGGTAAAAAAAAAAAGTTCCTATATTGCTTTCTCAAATATATTATTAACATTTTTTTTTTTTTAACCAAAGCTGAATTACACAGGACATTCACAAATGTGTGTTAATTACTATGTATGTGTCACTTCTGAAGTGCCAGCATGCACTCATTCTGTTCAAGATGCAGAGGAAACAGAGTCCAGGCCCCGAGAAACATGATCTATTGTTGGCTTGATTCAGTTTTGGCATACGCTAACACCACTGACTGCGGTACATTCAGCTGAGGATGGGATGTAAGGACGCTGCAGCAATCCAAATACCGACACCAAGGCCATTCCACCAGTGGTGATAGAGTGGCTTTGCAGGTGGAGAGCAGAGCCACAGTGAGGAGTGCCTGGACTGCATCCCTGACAGCTCGGGCTTGCTTTAATCACCAAGGTGCCCACATGATGCGAGGAAATGGCCTGAAGCGAAGCTGTGCTCTTGAGGAATCCCCCGTCGTGTACAGCAATGAGCACAGAATGGCTAACCAAAACAGAGTTTTGGTCTGAGCAATGCAGCACAGAGCAGCACCTAATTCTCAAACTTCATTGACTAACAGTGTGGTGAAAAAACTAGTGGGATGGCGGCACACACAGACCATAGTAGTGGTATGGGTAGTGGTGTTTGTGATCTTAAAGCTATCTATGTACCTTCATCTGCTGCAATGACACCTCCATTTGCAATATAGACAATGGTTCTGTTTCAACACCTAAATTCTCCCAGCATCTAAATCAAACTACATGGCCTCTCTAGCCAGAGAAGTCCAAAAGGGTCTACTTTAAGAGAATGCTGAACATACATTTGAAGCCTAATTAAAACCCTGAAGTAAACACAAATCAGCAAAACTAAGCTTCTCTTAACCAGATAGCATTTTCCTAAGGATGTATAGGACCATATATTTATGTAGAAATATAAATCAGACTACTAGGCTACATATATTCCTAACATACATGAGAGTTATGAATGTTACCATGGGAAAACTCTTCTTGAAGGCAAAACAGTCTTAGGGTGTGAGACCAAAACATTTAAAAAAAAAGTTTATTACTAATTGTTCAGTGTTCTGCATATAGAGGGACCGAAAGTGCTAAATGCTATGTAAGATGCTGGGGAAAATTCTGGAGAGGTACTCTGCTGTTAGAGTGGTTACGCAGAATCAGGTTAAACACCAAACCCACTGATAATGAAGGATTTTGAAAGGAATTTATTTAGAGTTTTAGATACTCTGTAGGGCACAGTTTTGAACGAGATTAATGAAAATTGTAGGTTGACTGATTCGAAGTTATGGTTTTATCCTCACCAGCTACATGGGCACCACTTCTTTTAGGTAGATATTGGCTCTGAAGCAAACCGGTAGCTGCATGCTATCATATAACATCACAAAGCTGAGAGACTTATCTGCATGTGAAGTTCAATAAAGGTAGCTAATAACATCTTTTTAAAACTACCAGTTAAACAGATTCATAATCGTATAGCAGCCATTAGAACTTCATGGAGGAGGCCTGCATAAAAATCAGTTCTATAACAGCGCCTAAGGACGTGAGTACAGCCTGGGATCTCCCTCACAATTCTGTTTCAGCCCTGAATCAGGGCTGGATTTTGTGGTAACTTGAAAAAGGTTATGACAATTCTGGAAAAAAAAAGGGAGAAGATTCTTGGAGATGCCAGTATTGGCTATAACATTTCAAAAAGCCTTTAAATATGGTATAATAATTATTTGGGTTTATTTTAAGTGGATTCTATGCTAGACCATGGAAAAAAGATGTTGGTATGCTTAAAAATGTTAGCTTAAAGATGACTATTTAAATCAGCTTCTCTCCAGCAACATACCACATTGAAGTATCAAAACCAGGAGTGCACTATAGCTGCATTTCACATGAAACAAAAAAGGAAGACATCCTCTCAGCAGAGGGATAGTCATTGCTACAAGGATTTAAGCAGATGTGGCTCTAGAGTGCAAGCTGAAGCAAAGGAACGGCTCAGTCACCGAGTCTCTTTTGACTTGGAAAGGAAGGAACAGTCTAGGTCTCAATGAGGAAAATAAAGCTGTAGATGTAGGTTACAGTTTTGACCTCTGTAACCAATAGCAGAGCATTTCTAGTATAGTCGGTGGCTCTGCATTGACTGCTGTTATTTTGCTTTTGCCTTGAATGAACTTACTTGAAGCCTGTTCTAGACCATGATTTGCAGCTGAAATTGTTGCTTAGCTGATATTGGAACTAGTTAATAATGTAGAGTACCAAGATTCACTCCGAACACTGGCAGAAACTAAAAGAATTAATTTCCCAGTGCCAAAACTAGGAATGAATGCCTGGCAGATGATCAGGCTCAGCAGTTCTACTACTTAAAGCTTGAAGCTGATTGTGTTGCCTGAAAAGGTAGTGGAATGTCTTGTTTGTCCTCACCTAGCCTAAAAGCCTTGCCTAGTCTGTTTGGATTTAAATTATTTTTAAAATTGTTGTACAGGGTCTAGCTGGGATGGAGTTGACTTTCTTCATAGCAGCCCGTATGCTGCTGTGTTTTGGATTTTGTGACTAAAACAGCACTGATAATACAGCAATGGTTTGGCCATTGCTGAACAGTACTTGCACAGTGTCAAGGCTTTCTCTTTTTCATGCTATGCTCCCTTAGTGAGTAGGCTGGGGGTCAGCAAGAGGTTGGGAGGGGAGACAGCCAGGACAGCAGATCCAAATTGGCCAAAGGGATACGCCATACCCTATAACTTCAATAAAACTGGGGTAGCAGCATAAGAAGGTGGGCAGGTTCTGTCTTCCAGGGTAGACAATTTCTTGAAGACTGGCTGGGCATTGGTCAGCTTGTGGGAGGAGGCGAGTTATTTCCCTTGCATCACTTTTTTTTTTTTTCGTTCATCTACTAAACTTTCTTTTAACCCAACCCACGAGCTTTCTTACTTTTACTCTTCCTAGTCTCTCCCCCACCCCACTGAGGGGGAGTGAGCAGGAGGCTGTGTGGATGCTTACCTGTTGGCCAGGGTCAATCCACCACTACTGGAAAACCCCCAACTTTTATAGGGTGTGTTACGATGCATCATTACATACGACAAATTCAACAATGCAGGGTCAGCTGAAGGTATACAGCTTCCGCATGGGAATTTCTACTTCAGGGCAGGACTGGGAAGAACTCCCTTCCACATCTGTGCACATGCTCCGACTTCTGTAGCCGTAGTGGTAAAACTTCTGAGCAGAGCACTGAAGACCTTGTGAGAAAGACAGTGCAAACAGAGCGAGTATTCTCTGTTCCTCAGTCCTCTTGGCATGGGACAAGTGATGATGGGTGTCAGCCAGGACAGGGCACCACGTATGAGAACTGATAAAGTAGAGCACCAAGAGAGAGGGCACTGGTATTACAGCAACGTAAATTAAAGAAATGTTTCTCTCCAAATAAGTTCAACGTTTGCCTACTGGAGAGAAGGGAACAGTGAGAGCAGTCCTCTTGCGTGACCCTGAGGCGACTCCAGCACCTGCTCATTGTCAGAGGCTGAACACGAGAACGCCAGGAGGCCGCTGCAAACCTTCACACGGCAGTTTGACCCTCACGTCCCCAGGTTTCAGTGTCAAAACACTCTTTTTTCTGTCAATAAGTGTCAGAGAGGACAGCAGCAGGGCCCGCCCCTCCCCACCGCCCGCCGCCTCGCGCTACGTCCCGGCCCCGCCCCCGCGCGCCCCGGGCAGCGAGGCGCTCATTGGCTGCCGGGGCCGCGCGGGGCCTGATGGGAGCGCCGCCCCGGCGCCCGGGCCCCTCCTTCGGCGGGCGGCGGCGGCGGGATGAGCGGCCCGGCCCGCGGCAGGTACGTGCTGGGGGGGTGGGGGAGCGGCCCGGCCCCGAGCGGCTCCGCGGTAGGGGCTGGCTCCGCCGTGGGCGGGGCGGCGGGAGAGGGGCGCCCGGCGCTGCCCGTGGCGCGGCTCTGAGCCCCGCGTCCCCGGGGCCCGGAGCGGAGCAGGGCGGCCGGCCGGCCGGTGTCCCCGCCCTCTCCCTCCTCGCTGGGGAGCGGGGCGGCGGCGGGTCGGGGCGCGGCCTGGGAAGAGGAGGCCACCGGGAGCGGGCGGCGGGCGGCTCCCCCCGCTTCCCGCCCAGGAGCAGGGGGGCGGCGGGGCTGTGGGGTTTCCCCGGCCGGCCGGAACGGCGGGAGCCGGGGCTGGCTTCTGCCGCGCTCCGCCCTGCCCGCCGGCTCGCTCCCCGGGCCGCCGGCGGCCGCAGGCTTCAAAACAAGGCTGGGCTTCAAAAAAAGCGCCCGACCCACCCACTCCTTGCTCCGCCGCTTCGGAGCCTCTGCGTGGGAACCGATTTGCTTTCCTAATTACGGGTTTGCAAAGCCCAGGACCTCCGTAGGAGGCTTCCGAACAGAACCAGGCGAAAATGAAGTTTAAACTGAAGAAAATTCAGTGTCTGGTTTTAACTGAGAGGTTCTAGGACAGGCTAGCAGTCGGTGGTGGGTGATGCTCCTGGTTTTGTTTTGCTTGTTTCCTTGTCCACGGTACTCATAGCTGGAGAAACTTCTGTGATTGCTGTGGGAGTTTCTGAGGTCAGTAAATTGTGTGAGAACATGAATTTTGGGTGGAAGCTTTGTGAGCAGAACTGGAGATTCAGTTCGAAAGTAGAACTTGTTTACTTTGTAATGGTAAATAACTGAAAATATTTACATAAAATGAAGTCACTAACTTTACAAAAAACCTCATTTAAAGAGCATTCCCCTTTCCTTCAGGGGAAAGGTCTGTATGTCTGTATGCAAAGCCTTGATTTCAAGTTTCTAACTTCCTTTTTTTCTTTTAATATGACTTGTCTTGATGTTATTTGGTCTTGAATTTCAGCATGTCAGTTATTAAAATTTGTTTTGGAGACTTTGATTTTTTTGGAGAGCTTTTAATCTTAAAACATCAACAACAAGCTTGAAGAAATTTGAGACTGACTTGATAGAAGTGTAATGAGATCATCAAACTATTTTCCCCATCTGGATGAATAAGGTGGTGGATGCTTTATGTAATTGTGCGTGATTCATCCCTCTTTCAAAAGAGAAACTTTTTCTGCTCAGGTACTCTTACTGTGGGACTTTTGCTTTGCTTTTTACTAATTAAATTGTGTATTTTTGGGATGCTATCAGGAAACATTTTTTGAGAGGGAATAAAATTGATAGTAGTGTTTTCTTAAGCTTCTACATAAAACGTTTTTTAACACTTCTGTTGTCTATTTTAAGCCTAGGCCTAGGAAATGTTGCAGCTATCTTATTTGTGTATTTAATCAGTGATAATGTTTATGGAAATAAGTCCAATTGCAGCAGTGCTCAGTGAGTAGAAAGGAGAGCTCTGTGCTAAAGAAATGCAGTCTTCAGAAGGAAAAAGTGCTGTGCAGTAATTTGATGGTTAGAGCGTGGGAAGGAAGGAGACTTGTGGAAGGAGGACTGTTACTGTGAACAGCAGGATAGTAGTGATTAGGTTTGTGGCGTGGCAGGTGAGGAGGAATGAGGAGAGTTTGAAGAAGCTGAAGACAATTTGTGTTGCCGTGTCAAAAAGAAGAGAAGGGAAGGAGGGAAGGAAAGTATCTGAGGCACTCTATAAAAGTGATAGAAAATTCTCCATCTCTGAACTAAGGATTCAGTGACTAAACTGTAAATCTGAATCTGGTGGCCCTAATCCCTTAATATCTCATTGCGGAAGGGTTTTGATAGTATTACTGACTTGCAGAGCAGCATATGTAAAGCCTGTCAGTGTCATAGTACATGTAAAATTATGTGCACAGTGACACTTGTCAAACCTGTTTCTCTTCCAGGTATTTGCCAGATATTTTAAAAAACATATATAGAGATAGCACTGTGAATGTGGTATTGACAAAGGTCAGTGTCACCAGTAGCTCACAGATAACCTATGCCCAAAAGATCCTTTAACACTTCTATTGCAAAGGTTCTCAAACTATGGCCTGAAGGAAAATGGCACACAAAAAGGCCGCATGAGCAACTGTGTCTCTGTATGTCCACAACTGAGAGCTACTGCTGCTTCTAACAGCAGTGGCAATGCTATGGAAGCAAACTAGATTTGGGAACCTTGTGCTAAGTTAACAAACTTCTTGATTGGCTATTTGACATAGCTTTCTTATTGTTTTGCAATAAAGATACTATCTGTCTCTGTAGAAATATTTGTGAAGAAGGTGTCTGCTCAGATCTGCTGCAGTACCTGTCATGCAAAAACCTGCCTGTAACTGCAGTGACAATTGTATAAAATTCTCAGTGTTAGATAGCATTTCTGAAAAATAAAAATATTGCTGCTGTTTTACTGAGCTGAGTTGCTGTAGTAGTGATTATTTTAAGAATTTACTCAAGAGTCCAAGGGGTAATTGTGCTTTTTCTGTAGCTCACTCCTTTGCTTGAGTAATTTGGCAGCAGCAGAGCTAATTTGTCCATCTGTTCTAGCCTTATTTTGGCGGCATTTCAAATACGGATTTCCTTTAAGGATTGGTTTTTGAAATCACGGGGCCTATAGTTCTGGATTCTGAAGTCCTTGGCTTTCTTAAAAGGTGAAGAGGTTACCATACTACAGTAACATTCGTGCTAGTGAGCAGTGTGTGTCCTATATTATGTTAATTTGTTCTGACAGCCTCAGACAATCTGGAAATAAACTTGGACTGAGATTAGGTTTCTTTATCTTCCAATTTTTGGCCAAAGGTAGCTTCATAAATGAGATAATAATCACTTACATTTCTGCCTAACTGGATCAGTCCTTTGTTTTAATAAGTCTTACTGTGTCATTCCAGAGTTAAAAAGGTTTGAGCCCTAGTTGGGGTTGAGCATGAGTTTACTGTTGGGGTTGCCATGAACCTATCACTTTTTCATTCACTGGGTAAAAACTTGTAAATTAAGTGACTGGAGACAAATTCTGTCATCCTAAGGTTCAAAGTCAATTGATTCCAACTACCTGCTGAGGGAAAGGTGTATACTTTAGTTTCAGGAACCTAGACCCAGAGCATCAAATTAGTGCTGTTTATGGGTTCCGAGTTTCTGTAGGGTGAGGTGAGCTACTTTTGCACCTTTGGAATTGCTTTAGGGCCACTTGATGGGCCGGTGACTGTGCTGTGCATTGTGTGCAGGGAAGACCTGCCAATGTGCTTCCCTGGAGCAAGTGAAATCTCTTTGAAACCGATTACTTGACATTATACAAAGGAAGAACAATAGTGCTATCCAATATGTTCTTGTTGATGAGAGCGTAAAAAGGAAGTAGATTTACTGGAGATGAACTTTCTTGCAAATAGTAGGATATTAATGCTGGATGCCTGGAGTGACAGCTGAAAAGGCACATTGAGAGTTACACATATGAGCAGCAGAAGAAATAATTGGAAATCAGTTTCTTAAATAATCCTGCTTAATAAGTTTTTAAAATTGTTTTTCTGCTGGAGGATTTTTGTGGCTTTTTTAGCAGTTATTTTCTGCCTCTGTTTTTGATTCAGTTAAATATTTCCAAAGTAAAAATAAGTTTGACCACGCCAAGGCTGATCAATTGACTTACACGATGGCCTATGAAACAGAAGACTGAATTTTAAAATAACATATAGGTAGATAACGAGGCAATGGCTTTATGTGATATTTTGATTCCTTTAGATATTGGAATAAATTTGTGAATCTTGGACTATGCTGTTAGATTGCTCCTAAGTGCTTAATGCTTCACTTTTAGCTGTGAATTCTTGTAGAAGATTGATATCTCTGCCAACACTTGTCCACAATAGAAGATGGGTGGATTAATTTCAAGATGGAGGGTAAGTAAAATAATGTAACAATATAATAATCTTTAGTCTAGAAGATGGGAGTACGCAGGACATGTTTCTTAATGCCTATTTGTTGACTGTTAATGCTGGTTGAATGCTAGTGCTGAATTTTTCTCAGTATGTCATTTAAAAGTCCAGTAGAGAGACATAATGACCAAAAATATTCTCTGCCAAATCCCTAAACTTTGTGACTGCCCTTTATTTCCTTTGCAGTACCAGGCCTGGCACTGGTTTGGTTAACTTACAAAAATACAGTTTTAACTCTGTAAATCTGAATAGTTTTGTGGTGCTTTTTTGGGATAGATACAGCAGCATCTGTGAGTTGAAAGATTGGTCGCTCTTTTAGGTCAAAATTGATATGTTCAGAATATCATTCTATGTCTGTCTTAACAAATATTTTGGTAGCTACTTTTATATAAGTCTTTCTTCCTAACTCTTTTTATTGGCTTGTATATTATTGAATGGTGTACTGAACTTATGAGGAAGAGGCATGAGGTTTTTGACTACTCTCCTGCCAAATGTGAGTTGTTCAAGTCTAGGTTTGCCTTTGCATATTATCAATTGATTTCAGAGCCTCCCATACAAAACTCCTTTAAAGGCAAAAGTTTAGGTGAAATGCCAGTTTTGTAAGAGAAAGAAACTGGCTTTCCTGGTGATGCAGTGTGAGCTATGGTTTTTGAACTTGTGGCCTGAAGGATGGAGGAAGATAGTGGCTTTTTACTTCTCGGAAATTAGGAAAGATTCCTAGAAGGTGGATTCCAAGTTGCTCCGAAGGGGAATTTTACTGGAGATGATAACACTTATTTGCAGTTGCTTATAACTTATTTAGAGCATGTGTCTTTGTGTGGAGTGAATAGTAATAAAAAGCCTATGTTCTCAGGTTAGGGCTTCCTGTCTATATTCTCTTTGTTTTGCTTATTCCCTCCACTCATCCATTCTCTCCTTGTTTTACTTCCCACCCACACATTCATTATTGCTGTACGTGCATTATAGGTTTTCATCTTTTGTGGTGTAGGAGAGGCCTTCAGTTTATAGTCATACCAACTGTAAAATAGTGATTCCTTACAGTCCCTTCTGTTTGTCGCTCTTAAAGTAGGAAAGCTTCTTACCTTTATGTAAAACAGATAATATATTAATTATGAATATGTCTTATTGTTAGAAAACTGTTAATGTATAGTAATCCTCAAAATATTGACTTTTTTTAGTGAGAGTAACATCTTTGTTCTTTCCCTTGTAAGCAGGCAAAGCCTTCCACTGTGGAAGTATTAGAAAAAATTGATAAGGTATGTATTTGCTTTTTGGTGTTTTGTTTGATTTTTTTTTGTTTAGAAATATGCATCCTTTTTGCTGGCCATGTACTTCTTTCACATTAAAATGCTGTCATGGAATTTTAAATTATTCTTATAATTATTCCAATTGGATGTACTAGAGATTCTGAGTTTCAGATGGACTGCTACATTTTTTCCCCTTACTATTAGTCATTAAAAAAAAAATCGTACCATATGATAGTGAGAAACTACAGGTTAAATATTTATTTAGAGAGCCTGAAATGGGAATGAACGTGAAGTTGGCTTGATTATGCAATTTAATGATAACTGATGATTAAACTCCCATGCAATGGAAGATGTCACTAAAGCAAAGTTCCATTCATCAGGCTCATTAGAAAATGTATGGTTTTAAGTGCAAGGGTTGTAACTGTAGTGGTAGTAAGTAAGGTCAGGGGCAGAATAACTGAATAGACGGTTCAGTAATCAATTGTGATTTTTAGCCAGAATTTGTGACAGATGTCTGTACTCTATGGGGAAATTAACTGTTTTGAAATATGCTGTTGATATTTTTTGTTTTCCTTTTAATGGAAGTATGAGTACTCCTGTTGTTAGTTGAAATGCAGTCAAAATGGTAATATAGCAGAGTATTGCTTGATCACTTTATTAATATGCCAAAAGCATAATTCAGATGTTCAGGATTTCACTCTTAATGTGAGGAAAATACTGAAATGAAAACATGTGAAATGACAGAGAGGTTTCAGCAATTTCCCATGTTAGTAGAAAAGTATTAGAAGCATTTGAAATTCCACAGGTGCCTGATGAAAATTTTAGGATGTGAAGTATGGCTGGTAGTGATTTATGTGATCATAAAGACTGCCATTCATAAGATATTAGCATTTTACACTTGTCCCAAATATACTAACACATTACAAATAGGAAAAAGTGCTGATTTATAATATTTCTTCCCAATAGCTATGTGTTACTACTAATACAGTGCAAGTGGTCCATATCATAACCTTAATAGTGTGATGTATTTATGCTATGAAAGTTATCTTTGGGCAAATATTGTCATTTATCAAAAAGCTGCTTGACTTTTCTAACCGCGTATCAAAATGACATGGCTAATTTTAGCAAACACTTAAAGGCAGCTTAGTAAAACCACCAACTAATTTCACTAATAAGGTTGAACCCTATTTATTTACAGGAAATACAGACATTAGAAGAATTTAGAGAAAAAAATCAGAGGCTACAGAAACTATGGGTTGGAAGGCTACTTTTCTACTCTTCACTTCTTTACCTTATCACCTGCTTAATTGTATATTTGTGGTGTCTTCCTGACGAATGGACAGCAAGGTTGATTATGACACTTCCATTTTTTGCATTTCCATTGATGTAAGTAAATATGCCCTTTTTTTTGACTGCTGTCTCTGATAAAAGGAGATGAAAAATACATCTCGGCAGGGGTTTGGGTTTTCTTTTGACAATCCTTAAATTGTCATAACTTGCTGAATTTTTTCTTTTAAAATAAATCCAAATATTTATACAACCACTTTCTCTGAGGAAGATGTCTCTCATGGGTCTGGGTTTAGTGCAGAACTAAGTCTTACTATCAAAAGATGTTAGCATCTAAATTTACTTGGCTTGTCAAAATCATACTAGGGCTAGAGACACCTGTATCTGAACAGCTGCAAGGTAATCTAATATAAGCAGAAGAGGATTATCTTGGGCTGTATTTCTGTGGCTGTCTGGAAAAGTAACACTACTATATGGAAGTGACCTAAGGTATGTTGCCTGTATGTAAAATGCAGTGTATAAAATTGGGGGGAAAAAAGTACAAGAATGAATGGAGAAGCTTGCTTTTATATATTAGGTGACTTAACACAGAAGTGACTTGAAAGTTGCAATTAGCCTAAATATGTTGAGGACTAGTTTTACATAATTAGCTGTTTTTCTAGGAAATCATTGGCTGTTGTTAGGATATTTTCTGATGGAAAACATCACTGGATGTGAATAGGAGAAAGTATTGTCTACTTTTTTGTTCCACTGAGCTGATTAGCTGCTCATCCTCATGGGTGGCTTTTGTTTTCTAAGAAAACTACTTCTCTGAAAATAACAAAATGGGCTCCCACCTCACTAAACAGCTGCTTCCCTGCCTCCCTTTACCCCAGATCATCAAGGAGGAGAAGCAGCCTACTGAGCATCTTTCCTACCGATGGGGAGCACAGTGCATTTACTAGTTTGCTGAAATGAACATCATAAATACTGTCTGTATTTGTGTAGCATCTTTGTATGAAAACATGATTTGACAGTGCCCTAGCTTTGGACTTGAAAGGCAAAGTCAAATGTAAATATTTAAGGCTTTGCAAGTTTGATTAGTGTGGGTCAGTGTAACATAACATGCAAAAAAAAACCCCACAACCGAACTTGAAGATGCTTTTTATAGGTCCTACTGTGTTATGCGTAACGTACTAACATGCTGCTGTTATGGAATCCTGTGGAGAAGATACATGGGCAGCAATGTCTTGACTGGAAAGGATTAATCTAGAAATTAAAGCTCAAATTAATCTTTGGCAGCAATATGAATTGATTTTGTTCTTAAAGACAAGGATTTGAAAGTCTTGTTAGTATGCAAGGCTTGCTCATGCTAACAGGGAAGGCTTGTAGAAGAGGAAGTATTACCAGCCTCTCTTCACTTAGGTGTGTTAGGATTAGTGTAGAAATGAAAACTTTTTTATTACTGAAGGTGATGTCTTCTAGTACTGTGATGTGAATTTTCACATTGGATTTTTATTCACTAGATTCTTGTTTGTTTGTGTTTTTTTTGAATGGCAGGTTTCTATAGACTTCTGAATTAGGTATCAGTTACTAACATTTAGAATTAGACTGTTCTGTTATGACTTGCAACTGTTTATCTGATTTTTTTCTCTTAAGCTATTCCCCTTCAGCTTTTTTGGCAGATATGAATGGCAAGCAACTGCCAGCTTGTCTTTGTTCTCGGTCAAGAGGTGACTCCATGCGGAATGCCTGGTGCCACCCAGTAATAGCTCTAGAGATTTTTCAGCCCTAATCAAACTGGAATATGTCTGCCTTTTGCAGCTTCCAGTCAGTCACCAACTTATTTCTGCCTTAGGTCATTCCCTCAGGGTCTCAGCAAGTTACTGATGCTGGTAGAGTGAGTTAAGTTCTAGGAATGTATAGCATCTTTAATTTTAAAAGTATATTGAAATATCTGAAAAGCTGAAAAAATACATTAACATGTTAGAAGGATGCTCTTCTTGAAATGATTTTCATTTGAATTAAATTCTGTTTCATCTTGCATGTTCTGATTTTCAGAGAAATGTTTTTGTTTTGTAAAATTGGTCTGAAATGGTCTGCTATTAAATTTTCACCTCAAAGTTCTTAGAGATGTTTTTTATTTCATGAAGTCCTACCGTATATGTGTTAGCTTAGAATACAGCTTTAAGTAGAAGACTGTTAAGCATACAGTAAAAAATAAATAATGCTTTTGCCTGTGTAACATAGTCTTTAAGGCAATTCAAACCCTGTAAAACACTTATTTCTTTTGATACTTCATGGAGACACATCTTGCATTGTGTAAGTGGGCAAAGCCATTCATATTCTTAGAGTAGTTACTACAGCACACCTTTGAATGCGGAATAGAGTTAAACTTCTTTCTCTATTTCTCTGACCTTGGATAGGTTACTCTTGCATTCCAGTTGTTTTGTCTAACTTAGCTAACTCAGGTTGTGTTGTTAATACTTGAAAGCATTTTGAAATGGGCAGCTATTATATAAATGCAAAAGATGTTCATATGAATTAAGTTGAAACTCTATTTGAAATCTTACAGCCTTTTGCCTGCTTTCTTATGCTAGCTTTTATTCAGAGAACCTTTTTAGCATTTAAGAATTTTTTTCCTTAAATGAAACATTGCTACTTCAGGCTTTATTATATAGTGCTTGGCACTAGAAGGGTTTTGGATAAGATGCTTGGAAGGGCTTGAAGTATGAGATTTGCCACTTGGCTTAGGCCGAAAAACTTGCCAGGAAAAGTGTGTCAACTTAATAATTATAAGTAATTCTAAGTTTTAAAACAAATGAAATCCTGATGATTGCAGAGATATTTCAAATGTAAAGTGATCATAGATCAGTTTAACTTTATCTTGAGCACAGATAAACTGCCTCATTGTTTGAGCTAAGTCAGCTGAAACCCTACAAAAATTGAGTGGATTCAGAGCTCTGTAAAATCAGCAGGAGTCAGGTCAGTTAACTCTGCTTAGGAGAGCATTTGTACAATAGCTGTATCTCATGGTTTTCATTGGTATTTAGTTCTTCCCACAAATCTCCCGGGTCTTAATTTTGGGCCTTAGCTGATAAGCTTGGTTTTCTGGATAACATGCATCATAAATCTATCAAACAAGAAGTGATGACTAAGTAATTTTCAGCAACCTGCATATACCTTGATTTTAAAGTTCCCACTGAACATCTTAGCAAGTGATGATGCTACTTGCTGCTGCTTCCTTAGTATTTCTACCTATAGTAATACTTGCTTAAATTTTAATAGACAGGAGGATTTTATTTAGATCAATGTTGATGTCTTGTTGACAAGATACTAATTTAATTTTTAGTTTTCTGTGTAAATATTGTTTGAAGATTTCTGTTCTTTGTATTTGCAAAGTTAAATCTCATCTGGTAAGTCTTCTGCATTAACTCCTGTGTGTTAAATGACTTCAGAAATGCTTACTGTAATATATTTTAATATAATTCTTTTTTCTGTTTTAAAGAATCTGGTCTATAAGAACACTGCTCATTTTTTTCTTTTCCAAAAGGACAGAAAGGAATAGTAAGTATATTTTTCTATCTTTTTTGTTTGTTTTAGAATATGGAGCTAGTTGGGAATGGATGCTTGCTGTGAAAATGTAAACATTTTGGATAATTTGGCCTCCAGGAAAAGAAGAGTAGCTTTTTGGTTGATGCTGAAATGGGTAGCATTAGCTAAACTCCGGTTTCTACCACACAGTTCTTGAAAGAAGAGGAAGGAAACTGCTTAATCTTTCACTTCACTTACAAAATTGTGGTACCTTCCTCCCAACTTTGCATGCTTCAAAGTGTGATGGAATAAAATGTAGGTAGAAGTAGGAGTGAGGGAAAAGGAAATATAAGTAATAGTAGTAGTTGTCTTAATACTTGCATCTTGCAAGTATTGCAGCAGTCTTAATCTGTTACCTGCTATAAATCTTTTACACATAAAGATATGTTTAATTTATTTGTCAAGATAGCTTTTCTCTCCGAAGTTTTCCAAAGCATGCTTATGTTTTCCTGAGTGGAAAAGGAATAAGCAAGTGTTTTTGTGCTGTTTAGAGAGCTAAGGAAAATTGGGAGTCATGTAACAAAAAAAAGCAGGTGTTCAAATATATATATATAAAGTTGTTAAAGAACATGCAGATGCATTCTAATGCAAAACTTAAAAACTGCATCTGTGGCACTTGTCTGCAGTAGTTAGAATTCATTTGAGACTTTCTTTGATAGCAGTCCAGCCTGTAACAATATCTCATGGTGATGTGAGCAGTAATACAGGAAAACCTCAATGTTGCACTATGTTTTATGACTTGCAGAACAACATGATGTATTTAATTTGTGACAGCTTATGAGTTAAACATCACTTCTGGAATTTTTCTTAAACTTAATGTTTGCGTTTGATATGCAAGCATAGGACATACATTTTTATGTAGAAATAAAATTGTCTATATATTCTGTGGTGCTGTATGATTCATTTCTAAGGCAAATATATATTTGCATTTCATGGCTAGATAGGAAAAAAAGTGTGTATGTTTTTCTAGTTTGCTTAAATGTCTTTATTGCTGTTTTTAGCATATAAGCAAGTCTAGTGCTTTTGTTGAACCTGTCTATAAAAGGTTTGAGTAGATGTTAGAACATGCCAAAAGGAATTAATTCTGCATTGTTCCAGAGATTGGGTAAAAATGAAGTGTTTTACCTTAAAGACACAAGTCCTGTATTTGGAAAAGAGAAACCAAATGTGCAGTGCAAGAGTTAGAGCAGTAAAGTGGGAGAAAACCTAGCTGAGAGAGCAAACTGGCAACTGAATGGCTGAAAGCTAGCATTTTATTCTGAGATAAATTAGTATAACACATTGAGTCACTGGAGATGAT
Organism: Morus bassanus; assembly: GCA_031468815.1. Lineage (NCBI taxonomy): Eukaryota > Metazoa > Chordata > Aves > Suliformes > Sulidae > Morus > Morus bassanus. Next base: position 25,426,130 of record CM062574.1, on the reverse strand, counting down.
TGTTTTATACTATAAAGATCTATGCTGGATAACCACCATAGACCAGTTTTGGGAGCCATGCTCTGAAAATTGAGGAAAATTCCTAGTGAAACACTGTGAAAGGTGATGGAGAGAGATTACAGAATTTCGGTTTTTAAGACTGGTCAGGCAAACAACTCTTGAGGAAGATGTAGGCTGATGTGTCCCAAAGTGTGGGGGAAATAAATGAGGTGTGTTGCAGGTATTGACTTCTGTAGTATGAATTTTTTTTCTGTAGGTTTAATTAAAATGAGATATATTGGTTTCTTGAGAGCACTTTGCAGTAATTGCCATTTGGCCATGTTTGAAGGGGCAGGTGTTTCATGAGGTTCTTGCTGAACAGGGGAGGTAAAGTGATTGGAAACAAATGCCCACACTTTAAACTGATTGCATTGCTTTGTGGGAGGCTATGCTTGAAGATGTTCTAGGCATTTCTGCACCAAAAGCAGCTTCTGTTTCTTGAGTAACTGTTAACAGCTGACCGTATTGTGCTATTTGTTTGGCTGCATGATACCATACTGCATTGCAGTGCATTTCAAGGTGTTAATCTGTGTTGGGGCTACATGAGAGGTTGTGTTCTAATACACCTGTAAAATTTGGTGGAGGGAGGTACCTTATTAATTTAAAGATAGACAATTCCAGGAATTGTCTATCTCCTGTGGTCCAGTGCTAAATATGGCCTTGTTCCATGTCCTGTTTGCTTTAACTAATAAGGGAATGTTGTAGTTAGCCTTTCATTGCATAAACTTCCAAATATGTATGTGTCCAGTTCTAGTATTTTGTACATTTAATAAAGTGGTTTATTCTATCAAAATGGGTTTCTACATTCTGGAAAAGTTCAAGTAATTATGTGTTCCCTTAATTTCAAGTAACAGTAGTGTTCCTGAAGTAACTTTAAAGTGCGTGTAGCATATGTACATACTTTTTTGTGTCTTTATTGATATGTATTTATTTAGTTTGGTGGGTTTTGGTTTTGTTTCTTGTAGTTTTATGAAGCTTTTTCTTTTTTTTTGAAAACTGAAAAATGCGTAAAAATAGCTGTATCTTACAGGAAGTGAACTGCTGATGTCCAGTAGAGCTGAGAAGGGGAAAAAGTTGTAAAGTATTTTGTTAAACTCTTCTTGCTGAGAAGGAGGCAGTAGAAAATGGATTTATCAAGAGAATATCTTCTGTATTAGGTGATGATTTATTACAGTGAGTTTTCCATGAGTGCTGAGCTGCTAGCATTGACTTAAAGGAAAATCCCGTGTGCATTTAACCTTTCTTCTTTCCCTTCCTTTTACAGAGGTTAGGTGGTGTGCTTGCTAGTTGTAACAGAGTTTCTTAATGTTTAGTAGTAAAATGACCTTCTGGTAGCTTTTGTTACAAAACTGTGGGCTTTGCTGTAGTCTGAAAGTACTGAAAGGGTGAAATGGATTGAGATTTGAAGCTCAGAATTGACCTGGCATTTGAAACTAGCATGTGTTAAGAGCCTTACGTGAAATAGTGAAGTCAGTAAATCTGGTACTCAAATAGATATATTAATACTTAGACCTCAAGCTTTTTTCTGTAGTTTGACTTGTGAGATTAAGTGTATTTGGTCTATTGTTGTACCAGTTTTAATGTAGGTCAAAGCAGGGCATTGTCTAGAATTGGTTTGCTTAATGAGGAAATGGTACATAAAACTTTTTAATAGTTATAACTGTAAAGTGATAACAGTGGGGTATAATTTATAAGCAGTTTCAGGATTAAAATGATTTATTTTCACCTAAAAACTTTAGTTATTTTACGCAAATTTTACTCATGTTATAGGGTTGGTAGTGGTCAGTGCATAATTTTTCCTGACCTCGCAGGGTGAAGTCCATGTTTAGCGTGTGCTGAAATTATCTCTTATTTATATTTGAAAACTAATGTATGATGTCCTTCTTTTAGATGATGCGCTAGAAGATTTAAAATCTCAAAAGAAAAAAATAGTAAGTAAACCTTCAAGAAAAGCTAGTTGTTATGGTCCACTAAAGTTTTTTTTCATCTCTACAAGTTGAATTTTTTTGTAAAATATGGGTGAAGAGCAGAGGGAGGGAGGTGACACTATTACCATTCCTCTGTTTTCATACAGTTTTCTAGTACCATACCAGGTTTTTCTTACCCCAGAATTACAAAGCACTGCTTGCATATGAGAATAAAATGTCTCCTTGTAGTTTAACTTCAACCTTCTGTTTTAGTGTTGCTAGATCTATGTAAAGTGATTCTGTTTTGTCAGAAAACAAAGGTATGCTTTAACCTACTCATTGCTGATGACTACTTTTTAGGATTATAAAAAGTGTTAGGTTTTGTACCTATTTAAGAACATAGAATGCAACTATATCTTTAATAATTACTCTGTCACTTAATGTCTTGTTCATAAATAGCAAAAAGGACTTCCATCTTGTCTGGATGCACTTTTTTGTCAAGTAACATTATTGTTTATCTTAAATGCATCACCACTTATTTCCCATCCTCCTCCATATTATTTTTGTATTACATATTTCTTCCATTACATTCTTTCCTCTAAAAAAATTTATCTTGTCATGTATCAATCCTATCAGTTGTTTTGAGGTCATCTATTTTGTGAGCCATGTGGATGAGTTAACAGTATAAAACTGGTGTATGCCAGGTATTTGCTTCAACGGAATCAACACTTAATCTCAGTAAGACAAATTTAGGATGGAAAAGATTCCAAGTCTTGGATAAGTTGCACTCTTTGCAAAGTTTGTAACACTGAAAGCTGTTTCCTTTCTACTTAATCATTCCATAAGGAAGTTCTCTGTTTACTTACGTTGTTGGCTTCATCTCCTGCCTTGCAAGGCGAAACTTAAAAACTACCAACACCATCAAAACGCAAAACCCCCCCAACCAACCAAAACCCAAACACCACCCCCACCCCACAACAAAAAAACCCCTCCTCCCCCAAAAAACTCCAAAAGTTGTATTATGAGGCTTTATTGTTAATGAGTTTCCCGAAATGTTTACCTCATGCCTTCTCTTTTTTGCCATGGTAGCTAAATTAATAGAAAACCCACAACAAAGCTACCAAAAAGGAGTCAGGTAAGAGTCTGGTATTATATGGCCTTTACAGGGGAAACAGATTTCACTGATCTTCCACCCTGGTTTTATCACTTTTAAAAGGTAGATGTAAAAATGATAACCTGTAACCTAATTATTTAATCGTCCTTTGGTAAAGAGGGTTTGCTAATATTTGTATCTGCTAATATTTATACTAAGGAATGTATTAAAAGGAAGTGTCCTTTGGCTGGAGAGGTCATAAAAAGGGATTGCAGAGGCTTACATTTTCTGTGAATGAGATAAATGAGCATGACAACTATGTTTTTAGTTTTATTTTATGAAAACTGCTTAACTGAAATTAGTTAATCTCTCCAATTTACGTAGTCATTTGGTAGCTTTGGAGAGAAGGTTCTTGGAGAAGAAATGGAACAATTCTCCAAAGGAACAATAGAGAACAAAATAGCTTTTGGAGTCTTAAAATGTAAAGCCTTCATTTCAGTTTAAATTTTTCTATAATCATGAAAATATTCATGTTTATTCTAGAAGAACTAGTAATGCTGAATTTTTATGTGTCAGAAGCACTTCTTTAGAAAAAAGGCATCGAATAAAAGATTAGTCAGGAGAATGCTGGTTTATAAAGGGGAGAGTTTTTTATTTTGGGAGTTGAGACTGTTGAAACAAGAGGTAAATGTGTATTTTGCATATGCAAAAAATCAAAACAACATTGTAGAGGAGCAGGCAGTAGTTAAAAATGAAACAGCTGCATGAATACTTCATGAACAATATAGAAATTATAGTGTAACTATGGAGAGTTTAAACCTGGAAATTATTCCATTAGTATATATGCATGTCAAGCTTTAATCATTAAAGACAAACTTCTAAATAGGGTTAGTAAAACAGTTCTGGGAAGTCCGATAGCCTGTAACTCAGCTATTTTTAAATCTGAGGGGAATAAAAAGTCCATGATTACCTCCTGATCTTGTGGGTGCCTGGTTCCTAGCAAGGAACCAGAAACAGAAGACTTACTGCAACCTCTTGAATCAACGCGATGTTGGTATTTTTTACTCAGAAGATTGACTTGGGAGTTTCATCATAATTTAAAGGTATTCAGTTAAGCATTAAAATCATCATACACGAAGCCTAGCATGTTGAAAAAGTGGATGCAGGTAATGAGACAGAATATAATCTGTATTTTAGATAAAAACACTCATAAAATTGCATTCTGTAATAACTTGGTTTTGATAATATTCAGATGTGGTTTTGTTTTGGATTAACTTCCTTAGGACTATCTGTGGCTATGAATAACTGTAGCAACACCTATTTTTCAGTAAGACAAAACAAAAACCTTTACCAAGTAAAATAATGGGAAGGGGGGAGGGAGAGGATCTCTTTCTCTGGATTCTGATTTGCTACTGAGTTTGCAAATAGGATTAGTTACTAAGATATTTACATTGTGATCCTGAAAGTATCGTGTGATAAGTCCATTGTGTATTTCCTGTTTATTTGTAATGCAAATTGTTGTCTAGGCACTGTTGTCAGCCTGCCACAACAGCTATGGTTTTTCACTTCATTGCAGCTCAGCTACCTGATTGCTGGAGAAATCTTATCTTGAAGACAATTGTCCTTTTGAAAAATGTTACAGTACTTGTGTTTTACAGGCATGTGGTCCTCCTTTTCCCTAGTGATATTACTTACATGCTAAACGGTACCTATAACAGAGTAAGCTCCTTATCTACGAGATACAATGCCCTTGTGGCTGTGCAATGAGCTGCTCAACAGAACTTCAGTTCTGTTCAAATGGCTTCAGTCTTTGGTGGCATAATCACATGGATATTCATGTGGGTAAAATACCTGGCAAATACAAATATTAGATACTTGATCTGGAAATGCCCATTAATATTGTCTACCCTGTACTTTGACTCAGAGTTTGTGTAATACTTCCACAGAACTGACTCTCTATGCTACTTTTTTCCTAGTGAATGCTTTAAAACATGTTGAGTGTTTCTGTATGGATTGGGGATAGGGATTAAGTTAATTAGCTATAATTAAAGCACTGCTTCAAGATACAGTCAAGGAGGGGAAAAAAAGTTGTAAGGGATGCTTCGGTGTATTCATGATTGTGTCGCTGTTAACTTTGGCCTTAGAGTCCTCATTTAATGAGGATGTCAGCCCTTAAGCCTGAATGTGCATAGATGAGCAAGTTCAGAGGGTTAAGCATATTACAGCAAGGGCACAGGACATGTATTAAGCTGCTACAAGTGGGGAATTAGTGCAGACTTTACCTGGAGCAGCAGTCTTAAAGATGGGATAATTCTTAGCCTGAGGACAGAGTTGTGAAGATAGTATAGTAATTACTTTGCTAATGTTAGAATTAAACTTCACTGAAGTTTGCTCAGCTCTTCTGTTATAGTAGGCTCAGTGTAATATTAGACTTGGATGGATTTCGTAGCCATTTCAGGTAAGAATTTAGAAATTTGCATCTGTTAATTTTAAAAAAAGTCTGATTTCATGGCTGCCTTGGAGTTATGTTAATAATGGAAAAAATGCAGCATATGAATTTTGTTCTTTAAAATATCTGCTGTTTAATGAATTTTATATCTTCAGCCTTCCAGGCATAGAAGACTGTAGATATTTTGATAACCTTCAGTATGTGACAAAAACTATTAGAAGTTGGTTGTTGTATAAGCCCAGTCTTGTCTACCCAGTATAAGCTAGAGTACTGCAAACATGCAATTGGAAGCTCAAAATACATTTAAAAATCATATTTACTGATGAATGATCAAATGAGGTATTTCTTTTATGCAGTGTTCTCACAAAGCAGTTACTTTGGTTTGTTTTATTGTTTGCATGGACCTATCCAGATTGATTATTGTGGCTTAAATGATTTATTTCCTATTTTAAGGAAACTTTTGCCACGTGTACTGGCATATCTTACATGGTAAACTGGAATGAATCTTGTGGCTTTGTGTGAGCATAAAGAAGTACCTCTCCATAGTTGGGTTTGACATACCAAGTAATTCAATTTAAGAACTCACGTGGTAGTGTGGCAACTAAGTAGTTTGCACCGTGCCAGTACTTCAGACTTCCAGTTGCTAAATAGCATTTCCAATAAGCTTAAAATACGTGACTCATGTTACTTGTCAGTATAGGCAACTGATGTCATTGCCACAGGAATTCTGTTTGGTTGCCAGTTGGGAAGGAGGCCATCCATGCAGTTATTCATAGGAGAGAATGTGGTACATGACCATACTTCTTTATTAAGATATGGTTAATTCCATGAAAGAAGTTTGAAAAAATCCATGATCAGGCTGGTATTAACTTTCATAGAGACTTCACTTCTGATCCTGGTTACTCAGCATTTAAGTTTGATAATAATAGACTATGAATTAGCCCTTGACAGAAAGTAGAAAATGTTTTTGTGGAAAAAGCTTTGGATCTCAGAGAAGAGTATATTATGGAAAAAGAGCAGGAGGTGTTGAGCAATTTGCTGTGTTAATGAGCCAGTGCTCAGCACTAGGTTAACCTTTCCGAGGTTATGCTTCAGGACGGTGAATAATCCAGAAGTCAGTATGTTGATTTGCATTTATAAATGAGCTTGCTGTGGCAGTGCACAAGCCAGTTTCTTCTGCTATGCAAACAGAGTAGTATTTAAATTTTACACAGGCCCTTATTAGTTTCTAGTAACTATATTAATTTGCTCAAAGAGTAAGTAAACTTTGACCTGTTTGATTCCTTATTTGGTATTGTCAGCCAAATTTCAATTGATTTTAGAAAAATATATCCTAGAAGTGAAACCATGAGAACTGTGAGTGTGCTTATAGAAATCTCAACAATTTCTATACATTTTCAAGAATTTGTAGTCAGTTGTAAAACTGAATTCGTGTTCAGATTCAGCTTTACTAGAATTATAAAGCTATGTATGAATTTCAAAATATGTAACTTGTTGAATTATCCAATAACTATATAATGTGAAGAATAACTTTGACATCTGAATCTTGTCATGAGAGCCAAATTTTCCCATTTCAAAATGTTACTAATCTCGCAAAACTTATATCTACAAATAGCTACCATCCTATCTAATACTGCTATAGCAAGAAGTGTGTTAGATAAGGAAGGTGTCAGTGATGGTGGAGCGTTCTGTTTTTTTCTCTTCCTAAAGGTCACTTTGTCCTGCAGAAGATTATTTCTCATTTTCCTGTGTGGCTATAAAGACAATTGCATGCATTATACATTCACTGATGTAGTGACTTGTTTTTTTATTTTATTTGGGGGCCAGATACTGACATGGACTGTTAACAGTTCCCCACTTTGCAGCTTCACCTCGCTAACCTTACTGCTTCATATAAAGCTCTGCCTTATGGTTTTCCCTTTTATAAGCAATAAATACTTTATTTTTCCTATTAGACCCTTAATTCTGATCTTACTGCACTGTGTGGCATTTGTTTTACAAAGTTAGTGGGTTAACTCCAAAGTCCTGCTGAAATACAAGTTTAGGAAATTGATTTTTACTTCCCTCTTCACTCCCTTCTGTTTCAATAGTCCTTAATTAACAGCCTGGGTAGTATTCCTGCCTTAAACTTCTGGTAGTATGTGTAGGAGTGAGTGTTAAATGGATACATAGTATCCATTTGAGTGGATTTTATTTAGCTTCTGAGGTCTATTTGTAATTCTGAGGTCTGTCTGAAAGTAAAACTCCTACAAGGTCTGTACACTCAGAATGGCTGAAACTTTGGTTTCTCACTAGCTAAATAACTGCATAAAAGTCACGTTAACCTGCACCATTTGTTATTTCAGCAGTGATAAATGAGTTTGAGAGAACTTAATTTTTTGACCACTGACCTTTGCAGTTTTGCAGTTTATGCCAACAACAAACTTAAGAACAAATGTATCAACCCACCCTCCACTTTTAGCTGAACGTGGCCATTAGTCAGCATATCTAGGAGAAAAACTCTGCTTAAGATACTGTAAAATATATTATAATTTCTAGACATATTAGCTATTTGTCATAACTTCAGCTATCTCCATTTTAAAGTTAAGCTTCTTCTGATGTTGGCTGTTAACCCCTAAAATGATACTTTACTAGTGATTACTTTTTTAATTAAGCCCATGTATTAGCTATAAAGCCACTTGAGTGTGTTGTAAATAAAATGCTATAATAATGAAGTGCTTTAATTACACTCCCGAAAGTATGCATAGTTCTCAGTAAATTTTTTTATTTAAATTCTTAACATGTCCCCTTTTTTCTGAAAAGCAGTTTGAATTGCTGTAAAGATGGAGATCCAGCCTTTAAAGTCATTTGAGCAAATTCCATGGCTGTTCTCTAGTTAGTGAGTTTTCACAGCATTTGCAGCAAGCTAATTGCTTCTGCTAATAAATAATCTAAAATCGATGCTGACAGCAGTTAATTGGCACAGAGACTTTATTCTGTAAAGCACTTGGCTAACGACCTTCCTTAAATTAATAGCATTAAGTGCTATGAGGAAATAAATCTAAGGAATTGCCTGTCATTCGCTTGTCATGTCTAATAACTTCCAATAATGATGGCTGATAGATTTTTGCACATTCCATTATTGAAGTTGGTGCATGTAATTATTCTCCTCATTATATGTAAACAATTAGCAATATTTGGTGTTTCCTTGTAATAAAGCTGTTAAATACAAGTAGCCCATTAGAGTTTAGAAACTGTTTCTGAAAGCAGAATTTCATTTGCATTGAATACAGCAATTTGCAGGTATCTGAACATGCTGCTGGTTCATTGGACTGAGCTTCACCTTTTGGTAACATTAATAAGTTGCTTGTAAATGGGAGGATATGGGGGGAAGATACTTTGTAGAATTCTGTATTGATGCATGGAACCTTTTGTTTCCAGCTTGAGGAAGTAATGGAGAAGGAAACGTACAAGACTGCTAAATTAATCCTTGAAAGGTTTGATCCAGAATCAAGTGCAAAGGTAAGAATCTTGGTATTGATATTGATTTAATATGAAAGGTACTATGGAGCTGAACATTCAGATAATGTTATTTGTAATTAATTGGCAGGAGGCTGAACTGCCATCTGCTGGAACATCTGCAACCCCAAGACCTGGACAAGGTAATAGCTGTGTAAAACGGCTGCTCTTTAGCTTAGATACTTGTCTTTCATAGCAATTTCCACTCTAGGAGTCTCTCTCTGATAAAATTTGTAGATCAGTTGACCTTTATTTACGGTTAATAGACTGTTTGTTAGACCATGCCCATTACTGTTCTGTATTTTTCAGGCAAGGGGTCTTACTCTTACTAAAGGCTGGTACTGTTCTAGATGGCAGGATGTCTAATGCTGCTTGATGCTAAAGCAGAGAGAAAATGAACTTCTTGTGGCATACTTGCAATTTTTCTAGAATACTAAGGTGCTTTCAAATCTTACGTAATGTTCATTGACTTAGCATTTCAATTCTGTTTCTATTTCTGGCTAGTTAGACCTTTCCTAATGCAGTGCTTAAACTACTTTTTATGTGGTGGCTGGAGACATTCCACAAAGCTAGTGCAGAAATGAGATTTTCTAGATGCAAAGAATGGACACTTCTTTACTAACTTATGATGTTCCATTTAAAGATGCTATTGAATAAAATAATAAAAGAAATAGAAAAAACTTGCACATGTTTCAAGGAAGCTTTGTTTCTAGATTGCACACACAGGTTTCAAGACTGAAAAGATCTCTGCCCTGCACTCTCCCAGTAGAATGTTTGCATTAAAAATGTGGCTTATAAATTAAAAAAAGATATGTAAACAAATGACTTAAGTTTTTCTTAAAGTTGAGTATAATATGCTGTAGTTAAACTGAATATCCTAGTATTAACACAGTGTAACGGGCACATGTGTTGTACTGAAGATAACTACAAAGATGTGTCTCAAAGTGTACTAATTTGCTGTTGTGACCAACTTGGATGTGTAGGGGCTGGTGCTCAAAATAAACTGCAGAATCTGATGTACATAATTTTCCATAAAATAAACAGATTGCTTTAGAGCATATATTAGAATTGTCAACTTTGTGTCTAATTCTTATGAGTAATCCAACTTTTATTTGTCTCATTTTTTGCTCTTGGAATGCTGGTTTTCATGTGTGCAGAGCACCTGGATTTACTAACAAAGGTGTTTATAAGCTGAATGGTCAAATCCACTGTTTTGTTCTTCTTGCTTAGCTTCAAATTGTCATGAAAACATTTTTAGCCCATTCTTACTTGTTGACATTGACAGTTGGTAGTTGCCGTGCAGTACGTTAGCAGTAAAACTGTTATCTCTTCTGGTGTCCTAGGCACAACAGCATTTTCTCAAGTTTGCTCCTTACCTGTCTCTCCCATCCACTTTTGTGGCATTCATAGTTTAAGGCTGAATGGCCATTCTGACACCCTGTTCTGTTCTGTTTTAATACGGCTCATGGGTGATTGCCAAGAATTTTGTCATAACTGTAATGTTTAGGTAGTCTTTTTTTAACTCTTTATATTCATCCTTCTCCTTGAGATATATTAGAAATCACTCCAGAAGCAGGGTGAGAGATCTATTTGTAGGGTGCAAGTAATGCTGACCAGGGGATCAAACTGCCTGGAAGCGTGTGTTTCTGTGTAGAGATCTGGAGACAACTAGCTATAAACTAAATAGGCAATGAGAAGTGTTTAGTCACCCTGGCTTTATTAAGAGGTATCACCACCATTTTTGAAACTCCTAAGGAGTTACAGGATTGTTCTCTTCCCCTCTGCCCAGGCTGTGTAAGTAGCGATGGTGACAAGTGAGTTGCTCAGTCTCTGTTAGTTAACTAGTCTTGAGTACGTTTGGGTTTACAAAGCACAGCGTGCGTGCTTTTGATGCAGGGTTCTGAGTTAGTCAAAAGCAGGTTAGTTGGATCCAGCATATGGCGTGTTGTGTTGATTTCTGACTTGACTGTTAATAGAAGGGCTATGAGGGAGATGTTCTGAGAGAGTTAGAAGTATTTCTAAGAGCCAACCACTGTAGGCTGTGGTCTACATTGTGTGGTATAATAGGAGTAGATTTGTAGAGTGAAACAGTTGTTGCTGAGGAGTTTGCCCACACTATATATGTTTAGGGGTTTTTATTTAGGGCTAGTTGTAAACTGATCTCATGGACCTTGTGGAAGGCATGTTTCAGTTTAGTTTCATTTGAGAAGAATCTAAGTGCTGCTCTCTGAGACTGTTGTGGTGTGAACCAGAGACCTCTAAGTGGGGACACAATTGAGAAAACGTGAAGTACACTTCTGATTCAAACATTATTCAACTTCTTTGGGTGCATCCACATTAAAGTAAGCAATTTACTTTATCCTGAATAAAAGTGCAGTTTAGCCTTGGAAAGGATTTTGGAAAATAAATTTTGTAAGTTATCATGGTTTATGGTTAGATTCAATGATCAGAAGGGTCTTTTTCAACATAAATGATTCTACAATTCTATATAATTTTGTGCATATACAGCATAACTTCCTTTTTTCTCTTTTTCCAATCTGTTCTCTAACACATTGAATTTAGAATTGGTGCTGTTTTTTGTCTATGTAAAAGTGGATATTCAGACTATTGTATTTTGTAGATGCATTATAGTTCAGGAGGGACATGCTGTGTTTGGCTTTAGTGTGTGAAATTGTGGAGACATTTTCTAAATAACTTGTTCTTGGTATATGCAGTAATTATTTCAGTTTTTAGCTATCAAAAAAACTACTAGCTTATTGCTGTTCATGCTAAATAATATCTGCCCAAAACAAATATTAGCTTCTGTTCTGTGTGGTATATAATTTACTGTTAACTAGATGACACCTTAATGTGGTTGTGGTGTAATTTGGTGTATGCAATATGTGGTAGAATTACAGTGATTGGGAATAATAAAATATCTGTAACAAGTTAACATTAATGCTTCCTTGATCTTCTCTTTGCTCACTTTGGACACAAACTAGCTAGGCAGCAGAACTCATTATTTTGAACTCTGTAATTGAGTCGTTTTGAAAAGAGGGTAACTAATGACCAATGTGTAATCAGATTGGACAATGTTGTGTATGAGGCAGCTGATGAAAGGTTAGTTCGTTGATATGTTTTTGACTTACCAGTTGAAATAAACTTGTGCATCATGCTAACTAGTACAGAGATTTAATCAGTGTTACATAATAGTTGCTTCTCAGAAAAACAAGTGGTAATGCTCCAATTTTCATATGTATTTAGCTCATTTTCTGTTTTTGATATGCCCTTCTTAAATAACTCTAGTTTTAACAGATGATTCAGATGAATATTGAGTTTGGCATAAGAAAGCACCTGGAAATCCAGAAGGAAAGGAGTTTGAAAACCTAAGTGCAATTTTATATGTTCAGAAACGTTTTGAGGGGTAGAGTTAATGACCATATAGTTATTCAGTACTTTGGCCTTATGAAAAAAATAGGGTAAGTATCTATTGGCAGTGGAATAAATACTTATCAACAATATCCTGTTGTTGATACCTGCTCCCTTCATTGTGCTAATCAACTCTTAGCAGGGCTGTATTGTAAATGAGATCACTCCATGACTGAATTAAAAATGATGCAATACAAATGTTTGCAAGCTGTGGGATAAGTACAGGAATGAGGAGGAAGAAAGAAAATTCCTGGTTGATCTTTGTCACTAAATCCAATGAGTTATGCAAACTATATATTGACCTGCTTTGTGCTTTAGCTCTTTAAAAATGATGTATTTTTCTCTACAAAAATAAAGGAGTGTTGAAGTAAGGGAGAAATAAAATAGTTATGCCTGTAAACATGAAAGATACAGCTGTCTCACCACTGGCAATATCTTAATAGTCTTTGAGATCATACTGAATCATCAGTTGTGAGTAGTAGCCCTGTTAAGTAATGTCTGCTTATGTATCTGTATTGTTCAGTGTTGGTAACTGCAGAATTTGGACTCCAGTGTGCTTGAAGAATAAAAGTTCTATTTTTAAGTTATGTATCTGTCTTCATACAGTTGGTTTGCAGATGTAAAAAAATCATTCAGGGAAGAAAAACCTTGGAAAATTGCAAAACTTCATTAAAACTACATCAGCAGTAGCTGTATATTGTGTTAGTGTTGCGTCCCAACAGACATGTTACTCAGCTAACTTGTGGAACTTCAGTTAGGGAAATCTGGAACTTTGCAAGAGACTCGTTATTATCACATTGCATCTCAACATAAGGCAATCTGAGAAGTATATAGATCATATCCAGTTACTGCAAAAGAATATTAGGGCTGTTATTGTGGAAGCAGACAGCAGGTTTAAAAGGAATTAGGGGAGTTCATGAGCAATAGGGTCCACATGTGATACTAAAATTATTAGACAGGGCTGTACTCTAATGTCCCTGACAATGCGTTTATGGATCCTGGGGGTGGTATCAGACGTAGGCTACAAAATCATTCAGGTTTGTGTTTTGTCATTAAATAACATCTACAACCACTGTAAAAGATGAAATATTAGGATGGATGGGGTATTGGTCTCGCCAAGGAGAGCATTTCTCATTTTCCCATAATGTAAGTTCTTGTGGTAGCTAATCTTACGTGGGGAGCAGCAGTGTGTTGGAAAGTTCTCTTAAGTAAGAAATAAGAATAGAGTGAAAGCCAAATGAACTTCTAAGTGGAGGGGGAGAAAAAAAAGCCTTGTGAATAATCTGATACCATTTTGTGGAAACTAGCAATGAGTCTTGCATTCTTAACTCTGTAATGAGAGTAAAACTACTGAAGCACATCTCTGTAATACTGGCTGTAAAGTACATGGGCTCAACATCTTTGTAGGAGCAAAGATACAGGGAAAGAGTCATTACAGTAGCAGTAACTTTTTAAAAATTGGAAGTCATTTTGGCAAGCCTCCTTTAAAAAGACCCTTCAGAAAGAACAGGCAAAAGGGGCAAAGGTCTTGCAGGTGGCATGGAAATTAGGACTAGTGTATTATGGGCTCAGAATAAATGTGGATATATCTGTGACCTTTTGCAACAGACTCAGACTCTTAAGCAACCAAAATTGACATGCTTAAACCACATGATATAGAAAGACAGCCTTCAAAATGTAGCAGTAACATCCATATGCAGAAATTATAGTAATGATCTTTGACAGTTTTATATGTAAAACCATAATAAAGCAGGCTTTGTAATGAAAAAGAATGAAGAACATCTTAGCAGTGGATTAAAATGTCTTTTTATAGATACTTAAAATCATCTTGGAACAAGTGGAGTTAGGCTTCGTATTTATCACTCATTTTTTAAAGATCTGTGGAGCTGAGAACAGTTGAGAAATTGCATATGTTTAGCTTGATTTTTTTGAAACTAGTACATGAATGGAAACTATAACACAAACTTGAACATATGGATAAATCGCAGGGCAGAAACAATATACTGTTTGTAGGTGTCATGCTCATTGGTCAGATGGCATGGAGAGGATGATGCAATTATTTTAGTGTAGTTAGACTTGAAAGGTTACTACTAAGGTCTCTCACAAAAAGCTCTCAAAGAAATGTCAAAGGTGAGGTTCATCATAAATAAATTCTTGATTAAAATAAAACTTTAAACACAGGAGCAGTTTTTAAAATTGAAACAGGTTACCAAGGAAATCTTAAAGGATTTTCTGCAACTACCTCATCAATTTATCCTGGCTTCCGGATTCTGAATAGTTTAAATAGTGAGGGGACAAAGTTTACTTGCTAAAACCAAGTTAAAATACAGAATCTTCATACTCATTGGGTGATCTAACTTGGATGATAAAGTTGTGTGAAGTAAGGCAGTTGTGCACATGAAAGTGTGGCAGGGGAAAACTGGTAATTTGTTCTGCTCTGTAGGAAGCTGCACTAGGCGGATTTTTAGTAAGACTCTCTGGTATCAGTTAGAAGACTACAGCTGCACAGAGTCTTTTATTCTTCCTTCTGGTGTATATTAATCCTATTTATATGTACAGATAAGTAGGCAAGAACATAGCCTGTGTATGTTGCAATTCCATGGCACTAGAAGTTGGTGATTTTCCAACAGAACTTTCATATTTGACCCAGTACTTCAGTGACAGCAACTTTCTTAGCTAGCATAAGCTGATGTCGCACACTCCCCGCCTCCTCCAGCCCACACAGAAACTTAGCGTGACAGTGTTGTACTTCCAGGGACAGGGTTCGTTCTTTCAGACTTCAGCACACCCATCTCCCTGTGGCTGGTCGCCAGCGGACCTGTAAACTGCCTGCTAAGGAATTAAACTCTTCCAGCCTGACACAAAGTCAGCAGATAAGGTGTCTCTAATCTTGGAACTCAGGGAGATGAATTTAAAGTCCAGTTCTAATGTTAAATTGCATTTGTCGTGAAGGAAGACAAGGAAGCTTGTTCAAACTAATGTGGGTGCTAGACGCTAACTCTGTAGGGTACTATAGCCTTAGGTACAGGCATTCTTGGGGTGTACCTTTTAGAGACTAAGCTGTCACTTGTTAACCATGTTAATGTCTGCAGCCCTGAAGTGAGGGTTACATTTCAATTTATTTGTTGCAATAGTGTATTTTAAAGGCTCCCTAGAGGTGATTAGATGTAGATGGGATGAGAAATAGATAGTAGTGACTGCTGTTCTTGAGCACTGTTCCTGACTTGTTTCGGGGCACAAACTCACATATAAATATAATGGAACTTCAGGTTTGCATGAATAATATCCAAACCTTAATATATTACTGGGATGATATTCCAATTGGTGTTAATGAGAACTCTGGCTTCGGGTAAGAATAACTGAGGAAATCATTAAGTTTTTTATAATAGAGATTTAATAATAACTCTGATAGCGGAGTGAGAAGAGGTAAAAGGAAGGACATGTTCCAGCAGAGCCTGTTCTTGCTTTGTGACAATCTAAGCACATGGCTTGTTGGTAGGGTTGCTGAAAAAGTGAACGAAACTATATGATCTGAGTGAAGCATTATGTTTTCTTCTGGCTTTAGAAATGTTTAATTTATCCAATCTGAAAAATTTTTAATGACTTTGGGCATTCAGTCTGGATATTTTAGATGTTGACTGAATAGTTTTTGGTCTCATAGAAAGCTAAGTATTTGGAAGCATGTTTAAACCATAGAGTAAAAACAGTGGTCAGTTGTGTCTGTACATTGTGGTTTGAATCTAGCTATTCATATCTCCAACATTCTGCCTTAGAGAACAGAATTGTAAGGTAGGTATCTGCTAATTTTCTTCTAGAAGAATTTTGCCCTAAGTGTTTAACAGTTAGTGATTATTGCTATTAAAATACAATATTCTCTGTGTGGGTTTATTTCTATGGCATGCTCAGCCAGGCAGCTGGTGATCTTTAGTTATAGACCTTTCTAGTTTTGTTTGATTCTGTAATTTGCTGATTGGAATAACAATATTAATGTACTTTTACTAATCTCTTGCTTATAATGCTAGATGCTAAATTCAGTATGCACATGTTCTTCTCAGAAATTCGTCAGAGGACCACAGCTCAAAGAAGTGCTTCTGCGCCCCTGCCTGTGACTCCTAAACAAGGCTCTCCAAAAGCACTGGTTCCAGCATCTCCTAGTCTGCAGAGAGACATGTCGGCTCCGAGTGGACCCCCAGAAAGAACTGTTGTGCCATCCTTGCAGTCAAATGTTTTACCAAGACGCCCTGGATCCCCTGCTACTTCAGTGCCTGGAATGGGTAAACAGAGCACTTAATTTTATTTACAGTTTATATTGTTTTCTCTGGTTACCAATAAAATAGGCCATTTTCAGACAGTATTGAAATGGCATTTCATTTGGAAATAGCAGAGCAGTTATCTGATTAAGCAGGAGTTCCATATTCAATTAGCCATAACTCTTTACAGCTGGCACCTTTTGATGCTGAAACCTATTGCCTGAGCTCATTTAACTGTTATGGCTTCTTTGTTTAAATGGCAATAAAACTTTGCAGTATTCTGTAGTCAACAATATAGCATACCTTTTTACGTTCTTAGTTTAGAAGAGCTCTACACTTATATAAATCAGGTACAGAGGAGAACACTTTCAGAATACATTCGTGTTTCTCACTAAACCCTGCACATATTTTTTAACATGCTTCTTGACGTTATTTAAACTTTACTCTAGGAGGTGTAGTCATGCAATCTGTACTCGTAGATTTAAGTGTAAAATACCAAATACACCAGAAAAGTTATCTATGTTGTGGCTGAATTCTTCTAAAATAGCATTATTATTTTGGTACAAGAGTCAAAAGTTTAGCAACAAGTTGAAATCTGGTAGAAATAAGTGCTCCTTAAAATTTTGTTTCATATTGTGAAAATGCTTTTCGCTTGATTTCTGGCTCGGTGTTCAGATGGGATGTTCTTTATTAAATAAAACATGAACTAAATTCCGTAGGAGGGATGGCAAAATTTGAGAGTTTTGACGGGGAGGCGTGGTTCTCATTCTCCTCATGGATGGTACAGCTGTGTATGGGTTAGTGCCAGGCCTTTCATTTGTTGCAGGATGTCTGGCAAGTTGGATCACAAGGCAAGAAAGGAGATGAAATGCTATCTTGAAAACAGAAAGGATACAACTTGCCAAGAATCTTTTGAGCACCACTGTAGTGTGGAGTAGTTCTCTGCTCTTTGTACTGTGATCAAGAATATTTTTCCTCTGCCCTGCTTTCCTGATCTTTAAGTTACTTAGTCTTACAAACTGTATATCCTTGCTTACTACCTTCCGTGATGCAATCTAAAAGTAGGACCATACACAACATATTGACTCCCAGTCTCTTAATGGAAGATCTTGGGCAGCTGAATGTTAAAATAACTTTGTATTGTTTACTGTAGTGGAATAAACTTGTCATGAAAAGTTGTGATCACTTAACTTCTCTGCAGAGTCCATTAAGCCTTATTTTTTGTTAATAATTGTTTACCTGTATTATGAAACTGCTAAACTTGTTTTTATCCCTGAAGCAGACTTTAAAGGCAAGTTATTAGTAAGTCTTGATTATGTTGAAGTACCAGAAATCAGCTCCTTGCACCAGGAAATTGGTCATTTGGTTGCAAACAATGTTTACTGAAACCTGCTTACTGGAAATTCCTTAATGAGTTCAAAATCGCATGCTGCTTCTTGTTTAAGAAGCTGGCTATACAATAAAATAATATCAGCTATATAATAGTTTTATTCTTAGGGGAAGATTCAGGCACATTGAATAAGCTGGATGAAATTCAGCCTTTACTGCAGAAATGGTTTAGAGGAAGAAGGAGAAAAAAAATAATGGATTTGTTTGAAAGTACAGTCGCCAAGCCTGTTAATTAAAATATTTAATGTAGTTTTTGTGATAATGCTTTATAGGCACATATTTTTTCCACTAATAACTGATATTTTGACTGGATGTGTCATAGGTGGCAATAGAAGCTGCTGCAATTGTCAGTTAATGTGGAAGCCCTGTTTTCTCTTGAATTTCCCCAAACCTTCCGGGCATATAAAATCGCAGTCATGTAGCTGTAGTGAAAAGTATGTAAATTAAGGATCTGTAAGAGTAATATCATTGCATCTAAGTTTATGCATGGCTTGCAACAAATATGAATAGCCTTAATTATCTCTACTTTAGAGAAGATTAATAATTCATTTTCATTATACTATATTTTGTAGAGGAGAATCAATTTAACGTGTATTACCACAGAGCTCCCATATGTTTGAAAATTAATAACCAGCAGGTAGTTGAGAGTTTGCCAAGCTTTGCAGAAATGACCAGTCTTTCAACAATGATTGCTTTTGATGTTTATATTAATTACTGGTGTCCATAACAGCATGAGAACTAAGATGGTTGGTTTGAGTTATTAGTAGGCAGGTAATTGAAGTTGTTTTTGGAGTGTGTTATGATGTTTCATTCTAGGTAACTTTATTTAATTTTTACCTTGTGTATTAAATTCTAGAAACTTTTCATATATTGGTGATATACAGATTATATGAAAATTTGGTCTTTTGAATATAGGGATAAATACATATTTGAGTGTCAAACAGGTATTCACAAAACTATTCTAGAGTTTTAATTTTACTGCAGATAATATCAGTGCTCCAGATCTTTACTTCACACCTGTGTCAGACATTCTCCATTCTCTTTTTTAATGGAAGTATTGGGTCTTTCAGGTTTTTGTGAAGCTTTAGGGAATGCATTTTGCCTGAACTCTTCTCTGGACAGCTTTTTCAGAATCTATAAAATGAAGCATTAGGTCCAGTTTATGTTGTACTGAATTTGTTCTGCCTTGCTGCTGTGAGGTTTTTCTTAGTCTGGGTTCCTCCTTGTTGACAGAATACAGCAATAACTTGGGATTGCATTCACTGACTGATATCTCCTGAACTTAGTTCTCTTGTGAAAAGGAGGGTTATTTTAAAAACATTTGTGTTGAGCATGGAACTTTTGTGCTTACTGAAGGGTTATAAATTGCAGTAGTGTGTCAGGGAAGGTTTAGATTGGATATTAGGAAAAATTTCTTTACTGAAAGAGTGGTCAAGCATTGGAGCAGGCTGTCAAGATGGTGGTAGAGTTACCATCCCTGGAGGCGTTAAAAAAAACCGTGTAGACGTGGCACTTCAGGGCATGGTGGTGTTGGATTGACGGTTGGACTTGATGGTATTAGAGGTCTTTTCCAACCTTAATGATTCTATGATTTTCTGACCAAATTGTATTGTGCTTGTAAAGATTAGGACAGTCCATATAGGTCAATTATCCAGTATTGATGAGAGGTGTTTTGAAAGGCTGTGCTGTTAGAAATATTGCAACCTTAATGGCAAGATTAGTCTCATGCTACGTGTAGCACTTTGAGAGGGTGCTGCTGAAAATGTTTGATTCCTACAGTATTTCTGATGTTTGCCATGGAGGATGGAGGTTAGCTGTACATGGCATTCAGCTTGAGGGTTCACCATAATGTAGCACATTCTGCCATAAGTTACTCTTGTACTCTTTTTCTTTTTTTGCTCCAATCTGTGAAGGTTAAAAAGTAGAAGGCTTGAGATGGTAATTGCTGGCAGCTACATTTAATGCTATAGTTAAACTTAAAGCCCATCTTGGATCAGCTTATCAAATAGTAAGATTTGCTGTGTTTTTGCCTGTGTGTACTCAAGAGGCACGTGTTAACTCTGTGCATATGTTTATGAAAGAGTATCGGTTGTGTTGGAAGCTATGACTGTGCATGTCCTGGTGCTGTCCCCAGCTAAGGTGCTACAAGAAAGCTAAATCTGTCTTCTGAGAAGCTTGAAGTCTGCTGTTTTTTCCATGGTGTCTTTCAGTTAAATGTCCTTCTGAATGAGTTCAACTTGCTAACAAACTCTACTCTTGGTAGTCCTTTATTTGCATTTCTTTAAAATCCTTTCTTTATCTGCAGGCAGTGGGGTTTCGTTTGTTTTACCCTTCAGCTTCGTCTTTGTTTAGTGGGCATTATGGGGGATTCTGTGAAACACATCTTCCTGAGAAAAATACTGGAAGCATACAGCAAGTTGAAAAAAGAATTGAAGACTGAATCTGTGGTCACTAAAAAAAAGCCTTTCTTTTAAGCCATGCCTTTTCTATATCTGTTTTTACTGGATATAGTGAGAATAGCTACAAGCCAGAACTCTTCCCTGAGGAAACACTGGTCACTTTTTAAGCCTTGAGAATTTTACTTCTACAAATTAAATATACTTAGTTCTTGCATGGCTTCAGATTACTGTATGCTCATTTCAGTATGAAACCTGCTAATATTAGTTGAATTTTTTGTCTAACTTTCTTAACTCTTTTGAGCTTGAATAGGACTTTTGCATTATTACAAGTAATTTTGTTGTTGGGTTAAACTGAGTCTTATCTGACAGGTTTCATTTTATCCCAGTTTCAGAGTTCTGAAAGGACTGGTTTGTTGTCCTACTCAAACATCCTTTTTTGTGGCCTTTGAATGTAATTCATAACGGTCTCATGGAAATATATTTTAAGTGTGTCCCCCTCACCCCCAAGTGCTCACTTAATCATCTTGCATTCAAGACTATCTGTCTGGTATCTGTTGAAAGTACTGCAATGTAATACCTCCTGTGCTTGTGTAAAATGTCTCTTGGCCAGGCATGTGGCCTTGGGAAGAAGTTCCAGATACTTAGTTATTTGAATGGTCACATATGAATGATTCAGACTTAGTTTCTTACCAAATTGTGTTTTACTTATTATGCCTAGCGTCTTCTGTTTTAAGGCTGGAAAGGTAGACATAAGAACTCAAAGCTACATAAATGGAAATTGGCAGCTTGCAGTGGTCTTGTACAGTAGACCAGATGTTTTAAACTTTGTGGAAAGACAAGTTTGTGCCACTGGTCTACTTTAACTGCCATATGTAAACAGAGGTGGAAAAGGTGGTACCAACTACTGTAGTTAACCTGTTCTTAATGGAGCTTTATTTTGATACTAGTTTGTTAAACACATGGGATATGAAAAATAATACCTTAATAGTGGCCTGGCTTCTTTGACTAAGCATAAATCTGAAAATATCCAACTTTGCATTAAACATGAGATTACCAAAATGCCAAATGGCTAGACAGGTTTAATGTGTAGACTGAATGCACACTGAGAGAATGCTCACGTGGTATCATAATTACACAGAAACCAGTGGGTGCTTCTTTAGTAACATCTTTAGTTCTTCTACTGTTGTAATTCATTTTACCAGATTTATTGGTGTAAACTTGAAGTGCTGAATATGCAGAGTTGAGAGTATATGAAGAAAACTCAAGTAAGGAGTTTTTTTGTTTTAAAAAGCCTCTATTTGTGAGTAATCATTAAATACTATCGATGCCTTAAGTTCTTTGGAAATTATAAATTTAATTACATATCCAAGCTGTAAAAGTAGTGTGATTTAATAAGATTATAAGCTAAAGTAGCAGAAGAGAAACTTAACTATTGTGGGTTTAAAAATCTTACGGCTTTCCTAGTGGACTAAGAAATATGGCCGTGCCTATTAAGTAGGTGCAACTACACTAGCATGCACAGTGAAAAATTAGATTGTATGTAGTAATACAGTTGAAAAAAATTGACATAATTCATGTCTTCCTAGGTCTTCATCCTCCAGGCCCTCCTTTAGCAAGACCTATTCTTCCGCGAGAAAGAGGAGTTGTGGATAGAGTTATTGAATATTTGGTTGGCGATGGTCCTCAGAACAGGTAAAATGTTACTAAAGGAAGTACCTAAATACTTGAGAGAGGAAGCTTCTTAACCTTTTTTTTAAGTCATGTTAAAGTGTCAAGGTTAAAAGAATTGCAAATTAGCCTGAAATTTTCATAATGAAATGGTCCTTTCTCAGTGCTTCACCTGAAATCTTTGTAGGAAAAATGGTAACATTTTGACAAAATTAACCTCTGCTTTGAGTGATATTAGCCATGTGATACAAAGAAAAAAATCTGTGCTTAAGTGGATGAATGAATTGTATTTGAACTAAAAAAAAAAAATTTGATTATCTTAGCACTTCAGCTTTATTACCATTATAAATGCTTTCAAATTGCGTTCAGAACTGTCCAAACATATTAGAACTTCCATGTTAACCATCGTTGTTTTACATATTGACTGTATTCCAATGAGATATAAACTTGGATTTTATTTTCTAGCAATGATATTAAAACTATGTTGAACCATGACGTTTAAATTGTAGCTAAGAATTTTTAAACCAACTTTGAAAACTAAATATGCAGATTTAGTTTGCTATAAAGGATAATTATTTCACTGTGGAAAATACTTTTAAGAGTAAATATCTAAACTATTTTTTAATATCTAAAGTAAAATGTGTCTCACTTCAGTGTGTTATTACTTAAAGGTATGTAAATATTTATTATTCATGTTTTCTAGGTATGCCCTTATATGTCAGCAATGTTTTTCTCACAATGGTATGGCTTTGAAAGAGGAGTTTGAATACATAGGTAAGAGCTAATCTGTGGTAGACTCTCTAGTAGTTGGCTTATGTTTCATAACTAATATGCATCATACTTCATTTTGGTTGCAGTTAAGTACTTAACTGACACTGTGAAATGCCACTTCATATGGGAACAGTTTTATGGTAACTTACTACGCTGTACCTTAAGATTCACTTCAAGACTTAGAGAAGTACGTTATTGCAACCTTCAGGCCAAGGATTTTATGTGTGGAAAACTATTCAGTAGAAATAAGCCTCCTCCAATACATCCCTGAGAATTGCTACTGGCTATGAATGGTTCTCAGAAGGGTTTTATACTAAGAAACTATCTGACATTAAAGTGTGCCTCTTTTACCAGAACTTAAACAGAATTTTGCTTTGGCAAGAAGATCCTGGGGAGGTATTGGAAAAGGAGTGGGAACAAGCCCTAGGGGCCTATATGTGAATTTACGGCTGACAATAACTTAAGACAGACACAGCTCTTTATTGAACACAGATGTTTTATTTTGCCTCCTTTCTACCATAAGTGTAAGCCTGATGCTTAAGCAATGAGGGAATCTTGATAAGTCTTCTATTTTGTTTCGCTTAATTTTGAGTAAATACATAGAATTGTAAGAATAAGCTGAACATTTCCTATGGAACCAAAGATAATGTAGTCGATATGTCATCTTAGCTCAAGTGAGTTCACAATTCAACTGTGCAAGAAATTGCCCCTTCCCCCTGGTCTTGGGGGGAGGGGGGGAATGCATTTAACTATTAAGTGATATCTAGTAGTTCTCCAGAACAAAACCGCCTTTGCTTAATTAAGCACAACTGGAGCAGAATGCTCCTTGAAAAGCAGAGTGAGAAATGTCTTGTAGAATCCATAGCATCCCTTTACTCAAAGGATGAGGAAAGTGGTATCATAAGGCAGGGAAATCATCTGCCAACTTAATTCTTTTGTAGGAAAGAACAGAACACCATGTGGCAACATCTTGTACTGAATCGCATTATTTTGTACATTGTGGTCAAATCTTTCACAGTGGTGGGCAGTACTTGTAAGTGCAGCAGAGCTGGGAGCAAACAGGGTTTTAGGGAGCAAACAGGGTTTTAAGGAGCAAATGTATGCTGAAGTTAAAAATGGAGCTATATGGAACAGCTTGTGTAAATTTGATGGAGGTACTCTCAAGTACTGATAGTCATTTAATTCTCTGTTTTTAGTATTTTAGTCAGTCATAGCATAGGTATAAAGTTGAAATGTTAAATTAATTAGTGAGGCTACTTATTGAGTGTGCTTTTCTGTAGCATTTAGGTGTGCCTACTGCTTCTTCCTGAATCCTGCAAGAAAAACTAGACCTCAGGCTCCACGGCTTCCAGACTTCAGTTTTGAAAAAAAGCAGTCTACAGAATTGCAGTCTGAAACTGAGCCTCTAGAACCTAGAGAGAGCGAGCCCCAGGAGACTCAACAGACAGAAGGTATGTGCTAATCTCATGAAGTCTGCTCTTTTTTTAATGTCTAATGAAATCCCCCTCTGTCATCTAGCTCTCTGTCTAGATGAGTTTTTTTATAAGAATAAGAACAACTGAACAACTCAAACACTGGAACAGGCTTCCAGGAGAGGTGGTCGATGCCCCAAGCCTGTCAGTGTTTAAGAGGCATTTGGGCAATGCCCTTAACATGCTTTCACTTTTGGCCAGCCACAAACTGGTCAGGCAGCTGGACTAGATGATCATTGTTGGTCCCTTCCAACTGAAATAGTCTATTCTGTTCAACTTCATAGTGGGTGCAGTTTATATTTTTTTCAATTCTTCTTGTCCCTGCTACTAGCTTAGCTTGTTGTTACTATTGTCTTCTGTCCTGTACCCTAAATTTTCTTCATATTAGGCAATGTCTCATGCAAATCATGGCATAACAGAATTTTTCACTCTAATGTTACTGATAAACAGGTAGAAAGTAGTGCTGTAAATTACAGAAATAGTTAATAAGGGAGTATGTCCCGAAGTGGTTAACTTTCGCTGTGTTCAGCAGGTCATTTGACTGAGGTGTGTTGGAATTTCTGCCTTTGTTCCTTTTGCTGTTTTCCTCAGGGCAGGAAAATCTAGTAAAACTGCCTTGTTTAAAATCAGGGAGTTCAAAGACAAATTGTCAATTTTAATTTAACGTAGTTCCTTTTGAGACATTTTATAGTCTGCAGATACAGTAGGCATCTGGTGTACAGCCAACAGGAAGATGCAGTGTTTTAAAAGACTCCAGAAATTAGAATTAGAGAATCTCCAGTTAGATGTGCTATTGAGTACTTGATGGGATTTTACATTAGTTTAAATAGAGATCACGGAGGGAAGCTATCAAATAGTGTACAGCCCTCAGACTCGGGCTAGAAACACACCAACTGTGGGAAACTGTCACAGTGTAACAAAGAATGTTTCTACTTGATTATCTTTAACAGGGAGTACAAAATGACATTGGCCTTTACTTTCTGGCATAAGAAGTCTCATGCAGCCTGGTAGAGAAGTCATATCAAACTGTAGCCATCTCTGGGTGTGGTCTGATATGGGTGCATTATAGGGAAAACTTGTTTTCTTTTTCCTGTGCCATAGCGTGCTCTTACCTCATTGAAAGTACTATTACTAACATGAAAGTAAGACTGAAATCAGATGCATGAAGCTAAGATGATGAAAATGTCATCTTTGCCCTCAAATGATCTGATCATCTTTTCAGTGAGTGGAGGGTAGGTTAGTAGCTGCTTCTTTGGCTACTTTTAAAGTTAGAAGATTCTTATAGAAAAGACAACATTTGTTACTGGGGTCTTCAAAACTCTGCTTATTTTCCTCTGCGTGAATCAAATGGGGAAGCCCTTCAGCTCTTGGAGGTGTGTGCCTCGAGGGCTTCTTTAGTATTATCCATAACTGCAGGTTCTTGGAGGTTTTGAGAGAGGGAGTTCTAATTAAGCTGGTATTATCATTGAAGGAAATGCTTATCAAACTATGCCTTTAATGGGACTGAGCTGCTGAGTCAGTTTATAGATGTTGTAAAAAATGTAAAACCTTAAGAATTAGTGTGAGATTTTCATTAGGCACTTGAGATGTTGGAGTGAAAATTCTGCAAAATAATTTCTGCTGCTAGAAGTGTATGGTGAAATTTTTCAAGACAGGCATAGGAAACAAGTAACTGGTAAGGCTGACTTTTGGTTTTATCTAGCTTAAATATCTGATCTTTTCTGAATATTTAACCTCCAAGATTACATAAACCATTCTGTTTTGATAATTAGTAAGCAGCCAGAAATAGAGTATGTGTTAATATTTTACATAATCAATATCTGAGAAATGTGTTGTTGATGTAGAAGAGGCCAGTGCTACTCTATCAGTTTGTCACTGTGCATTAACTGCCTGCGACTTGCCACAAAGTAATCTCTTATGAATGAGAAAATACCGTTTTCAGTAAATCACTTTTCCCATCAGAATCCTAATTTGAAACATAACTGCTTACAGGCAGTTGGGCTTTATTAATGAATGAACATATTCCTTGATTGTAAGTTTAAGGTATAAAGCTATCACTGAGGTATAGCTCTGGGGAAGGCTTTTGTTCACTACAGTAATATAGCTGCTGTCATAGCAAGAATAGAGAATATCTTCACTTGCAGACGTAGACAGACATTAACATCAGGAAACCAACTTCACCACAGTGTTGACAGCACAGGGAGATCCAACTCTTATCTGTAACGCATTTAAACCATAGCTGTATAGCTCAAAGAAACTGCAAGCTAATGTGATACAGAAGTGCTATAAATATTTTTTTACCAGTCAGCTACTTTTACTAATGAGTAGAGCATGAAGCTGAATCTTTTTTCAGTTGTGTGCTCATGCAGTGACAAGCATGTTACATGCAACTCCTGTGGATAAGAGATCTGAAGAATGGTTATGGGGAGTGCTGTTGGCACTGAACCTTGGATTTTTTTTTTAATTCTCTGGAAATATGGAGTCATCAGCTGTCAGTGTGATGCAGATTACTGGCACAAACATTATGCTTCCCTGTTCAGCAGAGTAACTTGGGAAATCCTAGTACCAGAATGAAGAAATGTACATCAGTTCTTTCCTTAGCTTTTTCTTAAACAGCTTGATCTTGGATCTTTTTCATCAAAGGCTAGTCAGTTCTCTTATATACTTCTCTTAGAAGTATTAATGTTCAAATCATATTGAAAAAGCCAACAGGAACCACTCTTATTCTCTTGATTAATTTTGCCTTGCCTATGTTTGGTACTGTTACACTGTGTTCTCGATTCAGGTTTAGCATTTAGCAATATTTTGAAGGTTGAAACAAAATTTGACTGCTTCAGTGTTTTGTGGTGAATATCTGGTGCTGATGTTCAGAGATCTTCATTAGATGCCTTTGAACTTCAGATTTTACCGTGGTGGTCAGCACTTTATGGAGACAGCTTCCTGTGTTGTCTCCGGATTT
The DNA here is from genome assembly GCA_031468815.1 of Morus bassanus. NCBI lineage: Eukaryota > Metazoa > Chordata > Aves > Suliformes > Sulidae > Morus > Morus bassanus. The sequence continues at coordinate 25,398,828 of CM062574.1, read as the reverse complement.
TTATGGAATTCCTTGACCATCTGGATGAAATACTTTATGATGATTCAAGGCTCTGTCACTTTCAAGGATTCTTGGAATACAGCAACTGCTACTTTATTTGAAAGGACTTCCATTTAAATGGCAGATGCGGAAACTTGGTTTGTTCAACAGAAGGGTTCACAGTAATGCTCTCCTAGAAATAATGCTGATTCAAGTGTGTGCTTATTTCAGCTCTACCAAAAGTAGAGCTTGGCTTTGGGCAAGTGTTATAGATGGAGCAGAAACTTTTATCTAGGAATAAAACTGATTGAGGACAAAGCACTGAGAAATAAGCTTGAGTATTTTTTTCTGGTCAGAATAGTCTGAGTTTATGTGTGTTTTTTTTTAAATGGACTGGAGGCATTTTCTGTTTCAGAGATTTGGCCTGCCTTTTTACCAAATATGCTTCACTTTCTTAGGACAGCATGGGCCCACTACATTTTTTGTAAGCAATTGTTTCTTTTCAAAGATGTGAGTATCTGCCTGCTGTGATCTTTCCTTAGTTCAGCTAATATGGCTAGAATTCAGTGATTTCTCAAGCAGACTCACCTTGAATTTAATGACTTCCAAACAAGTTCTTTTGGTTAAAAAATGTAGTTTCCAGTCTACCACAGTTCAGTTTTGCTGAACAACATAGCTTGCCTTCTTGGTAGGACGTAAAGGGTACAGGGAATCAAATGTTACGCTATTATCTGGCTTCTTTTTTAAAGGCTTCAGAATAGCTTTCTGTGATATCAAAGTCATGAACAGAGACTACTGTGAAGCACATGTTCCTTAAAGATATTTCAGACACATGGCACCGTGTGAAAGTCAGTACTAATGGGGTGCTGAGTAGTGAAGAAAACTTGTCCCAAAGGTCTTGAAAGTATAAGTAAAGTAGCTATATTTTAGTGGAATTATTTTGTACCGTTTTTTGTGAATTCCTGCTTAACACACATACACCTACTTAATTTAATAGTGATGCACTATTTTGATTTCACTGGTTACGCAGTGATATGCCCCTTGTTGCAGAGAATAGCTGACTACTTACACTGTGAAGTAGATACGCTTTCTAAGTGCTAAGCATTAAGCAGGAGTGTTGGGGGGGAAAAAGCAGCTGCTGTGGCCAGGAGCAGGTTTTTTCAAGTCACATTGATAGAGCTCTTAAATTTGCCTCAGACCAGCATAGGGCTCTTTGCTGTTGAGATCATGTATGTGTAACTACATTCCTCAGTTAAATCATGGATTAAGGATGCTAATTTTCTTTTGTCATCTCTAAGTTTATGGTCAGAGCTTTTTCTTGTTAGCTACTGCTCTTGCAGTAACTTAAATCATGCAATATTGAGATCAAGTTGACTAGGCAAGCTTTCCATTAATCAGTGTATTTAAAATGGAATCACTGTATATGTTTAATGAAGGTTGGTCATGTTTATAGTTGGAGTTAGTAGCACCACTTGCTATGATTGCCCTGACTACTCCTTTAAAGGACCTACTCTTTAGTTCTTTATATATTTGTCAGACTTAATTATTAGACCAAAATTTTCCAGGTAAATTTGTTTTAACTGTATATTCTGGATAGTTTCAAGAGTTTCACTAAGTTTAATCAAGAACAAGGTGAAGGGAAAAGTCATATAATACCAGACAACTTTTTCTTAGAGAAGCAGTGTCTCCATACCTTTTAGAATATAAAACTGAAAGCAGCATCCTTCTCATGTTCCTTTGAATACAGATAGAACATGCACTCGATCAGGTTTTCTCCTTTTCATTAGAAGCTTCTGCTTGCTTCTACTAGTGGCTGGCTGTCCCTGGGGCTGTCCTCAAACATGTTGTAGATGCTTGGCATCCTTCTGATCAGACTGAATGAATAGTCTCTTTACCTTGATCAGAATAAAAACACTTCTGCATGGTGCTAAGCATCATTCGATTGAGGACTGCAGTACTGAAACTGTAAATAAGTAATGGTTGGGCTATGCTACGAATGAGTTGAGAGGGCATGGAGTTGTCTCTTCCTCACGTCCTATACTTTCTTTGACTCGAGCCTGAACAGCAGCAATAAAGAAGGAATGTAACTCAAGTGTGGAGGGATTGTAGCAGGAAAAGGCATGAACTTATTCATAGAATTTGAGGCTGTAGAAAAAAATGCAGAGATGAGACAGAAAGAAAACTGACAGTTGGGAGATAAAGATTGAGCGCAGGCTGGGATGGGATCAAGATAGAAATTGAAGAGCAGGAAGGGAGAGTGGGATAGTCTGGAAAGAAAGTGGGAACATTAATTTACTTGGGCAGAAATAGGAGGATTGACCATCTGACAGGCGGCTCCAGAGAAATTTTGGAACAAGAAGCCAGGGCAGGTGTTGAGCAGGTTGTGATTGAGAAAGCAGGGAAGGAAGCTGAATCAGGAGGTAAATCAGCTATAGACTTGCTAAGATAAAAGATCAAGCCAGAGAAAGAAATGGAAAAGCTGGGCTGCACTGAGCAGTTTGAAGTGGAGCCTGGAACTAGCTAGATAGAGCTGTGTGTGGGAAGAGGGGTCTCGAGTTCTTGATGACAGACGGCAGTTGTGCCAGGTCTACTAGACAAAGGTGTGCAGCAGCTACTCATGTCAGTCATGACCCAAGAAGACAGAGCAATGGTTCTAAAACTTCCAGCCTTGCTCAAACTCTGTGAATATCAGCCTGAGGCAGTCCGATTACTTTCAGACACCCAATGTGTTTTGATAAATACGAAATTACAAACATGTGATAAAGTTAATGTTTTTGAGCTGTAACTTTGTGTCAGTTTTGCAAACTGTTTGCCTTCACAGTATGCATTAATGCTGTATAGTATTGACTAATACTAGTCAATAAATAAACCGCCATCAATAGTATCATTTTACAGTACCTTTGTGTAATTTAGTGCAACACTTAGGGTTCAGTTTTTCAGTGCTTATGGTTACTTCAATATGTGACTGTCTCTTATTTCTCATATGCTACTGAAATCCTGTTGTGAAGCTAGATTTTACTTCTTTAGAAGTAGTATTTATGATAAATATTTTTGACTGATCTTCAGAATATACCTGTTATCAAAGAAACTCCCTTCCCAGATTGAGAGTAAAGATAATCCTGTGTATCCTTCCTACACTTCCTGTGGGAAGATTGAGAATACACAGTAATCTTCATTGGCTGTTTTGAGATGTTGAGAACTAGATTAATCTTTTTTTTGTTATCTGGCTCCTTATATTTAAAGTAGTTTCCACCAAATAGAATGTTTAGATTCTGTGTACAGATTGAACTCTTATAGAAAAAGCTGTACAGTTGGTAAGATTTCCATTACCAAGCACAAAGAAGCTGCATTACCATCATGTCTTATTTCTGGCACTGTCTCACATTAATGAACAAGCTTAGAAAGATTCTGTTGAGGGTAAATATACACAAATAATATTTTCATAGTGTGATCTGAACTCTTTTCCATAGTATTTTCTTTTTTCTTAAATTTTACAGGTTTTATCTGTGACCCTCTTGTTAGAAAAATAGGTTTTAGCAGTTGAGAACTTCATGCAATGACTGGTCAAATCCTGTGTGTGATTGCAAAATGTTGTTTCGTTTGCTTTTTAAGACTATTAGCTACCTCTTCATTTCTTGAAATGGCTATTTCATTTTTCTTTTCACAGAATCTGAAGAAGACACGGCCCAGATCGTTGAGACAAATGAGACAGATGATAAAGCACCAAGTCCTGAGCAGCTAAAAGATAAGCGAGCTGAAGTTGAAAAAGAAGCAGAAAACATTTCAACAACTGAAGACTCTATTTCAGAGTCTCTTTCAGCTGAACAAAGTGAAGAATCTTTAATGAAAGCAGAATAAAGTACTTCAAGTGCCTTCTGTAGCTAGTTTTTAGCTTTGTTCATGCCTGTTGTTACTATTCAGGTGAGCTTTTTTAATGGTACAACTTAAAAATCTCGCTTGAGCTTAAACTGCCTCAACTGCCACAGTATGTCAAAGCTATGTGTAAAAGTGGGTATTGTAAATTAAGCATGTGTCCTTAAATAAGTTAACACACAGAATGTGTAGTTGGTTGAAGTCTAACAGTTGTAGCCATCATTCAGTTTGCATATTTAAAAATTTAAAAGTATAAGCTTTGCTAAGGGTGACCTATAATTTGACATCTCTTTAGCTGTCACACATAAAGAGCAATTACTGGCAGCAACTGACCTAGTAAGTTTCGTCTAGTGAACTTAAGATACTTTTTAATGCTTCCCTGTTAAAATGAATTGAGTACATTTTAAATACACAGATGTTTACAAGGTAAAGTGTCATCTGACATTTGACTTAAGCATATGGAAGTGTCATTGCAGCGGTGTTAATGTTATTCATTGTCTAACTTTTTGACAGAATTCAGTTAAATGGCACTCAGATAAATGGCATCTCCTTTGGTATTTGCATTGCAGATGAACCAGAGGCACGTACATAAAAAACTGTTTTGTGTTTACATAAAATATAGAAAGTCTCTGCACTTGATTGTACTTGAATACAAAGCACTATTTATACCTGTACAATAATGACAAGATATAAGTGAATTTTGTGCCTTTGTGTATTTTGTTAAAGGAAAATAAAGACATCTAGCAGCAATACTTGCTTTGTGATTCCTAAAACTGAAGAGAATTTCTGTTCTGCTGTATGCAGCTATTCTACAGTTACTCTGGGGAAGTTCAGAAGGAATATGACACCTTAAAAGGAGCACATCTATATGTAGCTAAAGTGGTTTTGATAGAATAGAAATAGATCGCTGATCAACAGGGGCATGTGTGTTTGCCAAAAGACTTCCCTAACTGTGCCTAATGTCTGTTGAAACTAGTTATTATTAAAATTACAATTAATATTTGCTGCTGGATTACTGAAACTGTACTTTTTTTATTGTGTAGCTTTTCAAGCTAAGGACACTTGTACACTTCCTGTTAAATATAACAGTTGGGGACCTGGACTAGAATTTTTCTGGTGCCTGGAAGTGAGGTACCTAAAGCAGATTGATTTTTTTTTTTAGAAATAAATGCTGACCATGTGTAACTCTATTGATTTAGTAGTAGTTCTGAAAAAAGTTTTATTATGTGTGTTCTCTGTGCACCTTATGATATGGAGGGAAGGAGAAACTTCAGAAATTTTTTTATCCATTGTCTTGGTCCCAAAGTGAACTGGTTTTACAGTGTAAAGGCAGCAAAAAGCTAAGTCTTAGTAGCTCAAAAGCACTCTACAAGAAGAACATGTTTCTGTATGTGACCTTAGTATCCATGTCTTTATATGAGATGTAATTATTACATGAACAGCAATGATTAATTTTCTTTTCCAAATATATGCTTTATTTTCTGGTTCTTTGGGGTTAGTTTAGAAGCTCAACCCTTACATCAGTCAGAATCAAGTTTGGTTTGTATTTAGATAAATGAGGAAACTTTTTTCTGGTTCACTAACTAAATTGCAATTCATATTTTAATTAGTAGTCTTCATAGACAGAATGTAGGCATATGATTAAAGGAGTACTTGTAGGTGTTTGGCTATATTTATATAAACAACAATTAGTAAAAACAGGTAAAAACAATTAGTAAAAACAGTTGGGAATACAAAGAAAACAGTCCCTTTTCCAAATGTGTCTTAGGGTATAAGGAAAGTACAGGGCACAAAATGATAGTGGAATGCATTCTTTAATATTTTAAGAGAATGTATTTTATATTCCAGAACTTCTTTAAAATAGAATAATTTTTCCTGAAAGGTGACAAAGCTTACTCATTATTTTATAAGACTTTCAGATGTTAATCTCTACATTGCATTTTGTACCTCACTAGTTCATCTGTTTAAAGGCTGATTTGTTTGGAGGAGAAAAATTACAGAATACGTCAGTAATTTGGCACAGTAGGTTGTTGGATGTACTTACATCATAAGCACTAAAACCAAGTAAAATTTGACGTTATGATCCCCCGTATGGGATACGAATGTATGAATGTTGTCACTTCAGAAGTTAAGATTACTCTAGGCCCATGTATTTCCTTTTAAAAATTTCTATCTTAAATGTCAGGCTTCTTGTAGAGTAATTTTAGGTCCTTCCCATGACAAGCAACCACTGAGCTGTAATGCATATAATATCTATTAAGTTGACTGAGAAAATAATCTGTTGATATTGGAGCTATGTATTAAAATTTTTTTCATTAGCCTGCAAGATGTCTATTTTCAGATGTCCTGCTTTTGTCAAGGAAACTGATGCTTCTTAGGTTGGGAATCTGAATTTTTTTGAGAAAGGAGACTCAGTATCTGGTATGGGGTGGGAGGACAGGAAAGCGTTATTTCTCCCAACATTCTTAAATGTGACATTAGCAACTTGCCACAAGAATGATTGATACTTTAATATGTCACTGAAGGATCAAGTAGACACAGTCAACCTGATGTGAAAACAAATACGTGTTAAAATGTGAAAACATAGCTGTGAGACCTAAGACTACCTAGAATTTTTGAGGAGGGGAAGAACAAGTGAGTTTTCATACTAAAAAAGGTGTCCAAGCAGTTGTTCCCATTAATTACTTCAGAAGGCTTGAAAAAGATGTTAAGGATGTCCTGGTATTTTGGTAGAGAGATATATTTTTAACTTTCTAATTTTACAGGGTTTTAAAGCAGCTATAGTAAATGAGGGTAGAGGGTTAGTTAACCAGTGAGTGAATTCAGGCTCAGGGAGATAAATATGATAGTAATAGAGCCTGGGCGTTCCTCAATTTACAGTAAGCATTCACATGTTACTTCTGCCGAGTATGTGTGCCCCAGTCCGGATATGAATGTGAGAAGAAGATTCTGTTTCTGCAGCAGTTGCTTCTTGGCTTCTGTCTACTGCAAGTGTGGCAATAGTGAAAGACGCCTCTCCCAACAGGAATCAGATCAAAATCCAAAAATACCTGTCAGTGAACAGCAGTAGCCAGGCTTAGTCATGTCTCTGTAACCCCCAAAAACTTGGAAGTAGGAGCATATAGAGCAAAAAGGTACAGCAATTGTCAGTGATATTTAATCCAATTGCACACTGACTCTCAAAAGATGAGGAGGTGGAAGTAAGTAGGGGGAAAATACAACAAATGCTATGGTTCTGTGTTTTGTCTTCTGACTTCCTAGTATGTACTTGAATCTTAATTTTTTTCAAAAGTACTTAAAAGTCCGATCCTGTGAAAATCTCACTTCTGAGAGATGTTATACAAGCCTCCTTTCTTCCTGTGGCCTGGATGAAAAGCAAAATTGGGTGGGGTAGTAGAGTAATACTTGGCAAGCTTGTTGGTGCCGTGTTTTTATTGCTTCTGAAATATAGTGAGTAACTGCAGAGATTGCCTTTTAGTCAAATGTAGTTTGTATGTTAGGGGGGAATTATCTGGGCTGTGTAAAATCTGACATGAAAGACAGCAACAGTTAGTAAAACTTGAAATATGACCAAGAAACCTGCAGAACAGGGAAATGGGGAAATGCTACTTCAAGTTCTTATTACTTATTCTAAAGGAGAACACAATTGATTTCCATCAAAACATCAAAGGGTAATAGATCATTTGGTGGAATCTTAGTGTGAAGATGGTTTGTCTCAAGGAAGCTGTTCAGCCTACACGCAGGAAAAGCAGAAGCTCATAAGGAAAAGCAAACGAAGATGATGCGAAAGCTGACAATTTGTGGATTGGTCTAGAGGTTATCAAAAGCATATAACTAGGGGTGCGTATGGTTGCCTTGAAGTTGAGAACAAGAAGGTCAAACTCCATGTGGTGCATGAATAGAAGCCAAGAAAAGGATTTAAAGAAAAGAATGGCAGAGTGAAACAGATTGGGGGTGGGGGGAAGGAATAGTGGTTTTGTCTGTCAGAACAAGGTCTTAATCAAGAGATAAAGAAGGTAAGATCTTGAAAAGATTTGTCAGAAAATGTAGCAGGGTTTGGCTATTGCTACATGGCAATACATACCCCAGGTTAAAATTATGTCCTTATGTCAGAAATAATAAGGATGCAATTGACAACGAATCATATCAGAGAAACTTGCTTGCTTTCTAGAATTAATTCCAGAACAAGCAGGTGATAATAACTTGGTAGAATAAGATGGTCTAGCTGGTCTTACTAGAGATGATGGTAGCAAAATTGCTCTTATCCTTTTTATTTAAACATAAAAACTTACAAATTCTTTTCTGCTTCTAGGATTAGTGAAACTGTAGTAGTAGTTATTTTTTATAACCTTATTAACCTTCAAAGGCTAGGAGAAGTACTTCTCTCGTGTGTGGTTCTGAACTTAGTGATATTTGTGCACTTGTGGATCTGTGGTGGTGGACAAGTGAGTAGGCTAGAAGAAACTGTTCATTATTCAGTAGTTAAGTCTGCTGTTAAAAACCTCAAAAGTCTTGATCTTCATAAAGTCTGAACATAATCAGTACAAGAGTACTGGATGTAAAGAAAGTTCTTCTAAATAAGCTGCTCCTGGAGTGAGTCTTTGTTAGGTCTTCCACAATGAGGAAGACTGTCCACGGGGTAAGGAATGGCCTCGCTGTGAATGTTTCACTAGAACAACCATGAAGATTCATTTTGCATATTTGTTGGCAAATAATCATTTCACCAGTTCACTGAGTGAACTGGATGAAGCAAAACCTTTAGGCCGTCATTTCCTTCCATGTCTTGCAGATTGTTTTTTTGCCTAATAGCTGTAAGATGTTCTTTCCTGTCCAGTCACGTTGTTAAAAGTTAGTGCATCACATCTCAGCATCTCATGTTTCATTTACTTTCTTGAATTGATAAATGCAAACCTGTCCAGATTTCTGGTGTAGTGAGCCTCTGAAATTTCACCTATATGTTTGTAGTGTATAGGAGACTGTACAGAAGACACATCCCTAATACAAACTAATTTAAAAAAGACTGCAAATACATGAAGTGCATACACACTAGGAGGAAGATAAGTTTTCCACGAATAAACTCAGATTGGAAGTTTGAAACTTCCTAATGATTTGGACAAATAACCTTGCAGGAGACATACAGGTTTAAAATAGAATTTGAGAATGAAAGGGCAATTAGATTACTCCATGACCAATGGATTCTTTCTAATGGTGTGTGCCTTTCCTGTTTTTTCTTACGAATGTATTAGATGACAGGATCTGTATGATAGTTCATGGAAGAGATTATTGGCTGTTGTCAGAAAGTCTTCATTCACGGAAAGGAAAGTGTTTGTGAAACTGTTAATTACTGATCTGTGGCAGTGCTCCTCTCTTCTAGTGTGTGGACTTTTAAGTGGAGTTCACAGGTCTCAGGTCTGTGGAGGGTGATGAAGGTGAGGAATTACAACCAACTCTTTTAATGCTCATCTTCCTATGGGGCTGACTGGCATAGGGCTGTTGGCTTCTAGGTCTCGGTGTGCGGTAACGCACCAAAGCTGCTGTCAGAGGACAACCTGTAAACTTCCATCAGAAGTGTGCCATACTTGACTGTATCTGGTAGTCTGAAATGAAGTGTACTTCATCCTCTGAAGGAAGAAAAGGATGGCATCCTGAATAAGTGGCTATTTCCTAGTGCTTGGTCTTTACTAGGACTTTGTTTACACAACAAATAGAATAAGTTAAAATAGTGTTTAACAATAAGAACTGCTGCCCTCCAGCACTTAAAAAAAAAAAAAATTGAGTTGTCCCTTGAGATCGTGAGTCTCAAGGAATTTGACTTCTTTTCACCATTACTTTTGATTTGTGAACCTCTCTGGGGTCCTGTCAGGTCACATTCAATCTTTTCTCTGCAAGAATAAGACCTAGAAAGGTGTATGATGGGCAGGATAGAGAGAAGGGTTTTAAAATGAAATGTATTGATTATACAATAATTTGCTCCCAAACCATGGGGTTTTGAGATTAAAGCAAACACTTCTAAGATTCTTGATAGATTATCTAACTTGGCAACAGTGCAAAATCTAAAGCACTGCATCATAATATAACCCTTTCAAGGCTGCATAAAATCAATTTGATCATGACTTAAATTTTGCATAGAAGGGAGGGTCCTGACCGATTCTCATACTACTAGTTATTTCTCCCAGTAGTCAGTGTGGGAGCAAACCTACTTCAGGACTGCCTCTGTATGTACCTAGCATTGTACTGGTAGGATTCTCAGTAAACAATTACTAATGTTTTTCAGGAGGGCTTCATAAGCCTTTGCCACTGTGAAATCTTGTATTCTCCTTTTATTGTGTGACAAAAATAATTTGCAAAAGGGAGATTAAAACTGCCAGAGAAATATGTGCAGCAAAATCCTGAAATAATCAGATATAGGAGAAAACAAGGGGTGCAGATACTGGAGATCTTGCAATTTTGGGTGTTCAATTGGTAAATTCAAATTCATCTCTGAATTTGTAACTTACATTGAAATAATAATTCTTTCTCTCTTTCTTTCTCCATTTTGCTGCCTAAATGAAAATAGAGATGCTGGATTTGTAGAAAACTCAAGCAACAAAGACCTTCTACCTCCCCTGAAATGGTCTGCTCTCTAATTCCTTGCATCGCTTCAAGGAGTTTTATTCAACTGATGAAACTTAATTTTGACTTGTTCAGCATACAAAGAAAAATATTTTACAAAAATGCCATGAAAATTAATTGTAATAAAACTACTTTAAATTATATTTTAGAAGAAATGTGAAAGTGGGTATTTCTTAAGGATTGTTTGTACTTGTATTTTTTGTATATTGAGCTTTTCTTTAAACAGGAGATCCTGGCTATTTATAGTTTAGGGTCGTATTGTTGTAATAGCCTTGTTGATGCATTAGTAAAGGCGGTGTGTGTTTAGGTACTATAAATAGTATCTTTAACCAGAAGTATCATTTTAATCCTAGCTATGACTGTGACCAGTAGTTACATCACCTGCAGTTGAAACTCCATTGAAATCAATGGCAAAGACGTTAATTAGTGTGAATTCTTAGGGTCTAATAGATTTAATGAAATGCCTGTCTTAGCCTTTCTGCTTGTAATTGAGATGATAATTAAACTTGTGCTCCCCTTTTGAAATTTGATATTTTACCAGATGAAGCAAATTTTAAAGACTATGAAATTAAATTAAATAGCTTGTTGTTTATATGTTATGCTGCCTTTGCTGTATATGTAATTTCTTGAGGAAAAATGTGATTCTGAAAAAGCTAGCAAATATTCATCTGATCTGGATGATGATGGCTGGAATAAGAGTCAGGTTGCTCTTTGCATGGCAGTGATTTACAGTTTTAAGGTGATAATTCTGTTAAGTAGTTCATTCTGTGTTGGCTGTACTCAGTCAGCTTGGATTTCATAGATTTTTTTTTTCTTTATTTTAAAGGACCTCATATGTTACCAAAACAAGGATGAGGGTGCCCCAGCTTCTTCAGTGCAGTCCCCGCCTCCCAGTTGGACTGGCATAAGTAGGAAAAGAAAGGTGTTCAAGGTTGGGTAGGTTCTGATAAGACCCATTTATCTGTGCTACAACCAATTGTGAGAACTGGCTCATGGTGTGAGCAGCCAGCTACCCACCCTCAAAGGTCAAGCTGGCATACAACTGCGAAATCTTGTGTGTGCAGTGAAGTAGAGGCATGGAAAACCTGCCTTGACTCAGTGTAAAAAATTGTGTGGCAACTTCACAGGGGACTGTGGAGTTGTGAAGATGCTGACTTTGGCCTGCGATTCCATAGACATGTACATTTCAGGGTGGGAATTACAGGTTTTATTGTATCTAAATGGTGATTTATGTCCTTATTCCTACATTATTGTCCACAAGGTACTGCCCTGTGTCACAGGCCTGTATTACCTAATTTTTTCAGACTGTTTCATTTTCATTAGTACAGCTGCTTTAGCTTGTGATCAGTGTACTGCACCTCATTGATAATCTAAGAGAGTATTAGACGCACAGAAGTGACACCTAACCCTGTCAGTCTGGCTTGATTGACCCCTCAGCTTCCGAAACATGGGTTCATTTTTTTAAAACCCAAGTTAGCCCGACATCCATTTTCACACACATTCTGGGCAGTTTAAAGGTTGGTCGGAATCGAATATTGCTCTTTCAAATTTGATAATGTATGAGTACAGAACTGTGACCTTTGATACGTAGTAATACATCAACATGACACAAGCAGTAAGTGCAGCAATTACCTTTACTACGCTTGAGATTGTGTTTTAGTTCTCATCTTGTAAGCAATTATTTCAGGAAAAAAAGGATGCCTCTAAGTTAAATATATTTTGCAAATAGTGTAAATGCAGAAATTAATCTTTGGGGACTTTTTGATTTACAGGTGAATGTTTTCAAATGAATCTTGGCTTTTAAATTAACATTGGTTCCATGGTAGAAAGGAGTCTTGTGCCGTTGGCTTCTTCAACAATACTTTTTTCTGGGAGAGTTTCTTTAACCTTTTTGTTGTGTTTTAATGTAATCTAAGTTTAATATTCTGATTTATGGCTAAAGCCTGATCCTGCAAGCAGGTGACATGTCACTGTGTTCATGTTCATGTTGCTCCCATGATGTACTCATAAGAGTTGGTTCCATGCATGATGATAATGCAAGTTTACATGCTTTTAAGTGCCTTTCAGAACATGAGAGTATCTCAGACCTGCACCATGTATTGATTTAAAAGGCTGTTTTAGCTGCTCCAGCAATGTTTCATCCTTTTCCTGAGCAGATCAAAGATACATATGGTTTAGTTTCTAAGTCTTCTTCCTCACCTGTTGTTATAAATTATTTGGATAATGTTGGTGCCCAACCACTACCTGGTAGGTGCTATAAAACCACAAATCAATACTTGCCAAAGAGCATAAAGCCTCGGGAGGGCTGATATCAGTTGCGGTTTCTGTTCTGTGGACTAAAAATCAGAATAAAATTACTTTGTCATTCTGAGCAAGCAATTGAGTAACCACTGAATGGTGACTTTCTATCAATGCTGTCTGTCACAACCAAAACTCAAAGGAATAACTTGAAGTAGAACTTCTTGTTCTTCTAAAATATCTGCTTCCTCAGCATCCGGGCACTGAACAGTGTTGGCATGCTGGAGTTAGGCATTGAACTTTAATTCAGGAGCTGGGACAAGTGCTTATTCACTTTATTGAGGTGAAATCAGCAGCTTTTGGAATGGCTTTCTTTAAGCTGTCAAAAATCTGAACCCCTTAGTCCTCAGTAACATTTGGCTGTACTGGGACCCTGGCACAGGAGGCAGCTGACCCAAGTGACTGATGTGGGATGGGGATTGAATGGAGCCCATCTCTCCCAAATCTGCTGTGAGCAGAAGGGTGAGTGCTTTCTCTAGAATAGCTTTCTCTTTTGAAATCATGGCTGTGGAGATTGCTTGCTTGCTGTACATACACACTAGTCATAAATTGCTAACAAACCTAAAAACTTTTTTAATTAAAGTTTCATCAAAATGGAAGGGTATCTCTAACAGATTTTCTCACTACTTTTCTAGCAACAGTTAGAACATTCTTGACTATCTGTGGTGGTGTTTGATCTCTGGGAGGAAAAGCAAAACAAATACATTAGATCATCACATAAATTACTCCTAATCAAGATCTTGGCCATAAAAACTATTTTGCAAAGCCACAAGGAAGGTGGGGAAATTGTGCAAACACGTTTTCATGCTGTTTCTTGTTGCTTTCAACCTGTGTCACGTAAGGGTGCTTGGGCCCTTAACTACTACAAAATAAAAAAACCTCTCAAGCTTTTTTTGCATACTTTCATTAAATATTAAATGTTAATAATACTAACTTATTTTGGAAAAAATACCCAACCTACTTTTGTGCAGTGTTTTCCATTAAAAAATGTAAATAGGTTGTATATGGAGATCTTGAGTCTATGCTGCTGACTTAGCAGATGAAGGTGGTTACAATAGCTCAGTGTGGAAGTTTGTTTTTCAATTGGGGTTCCACGTCTGTAGGAAGTTCCTTATGGTGAAAGTATGCCCTTTTGCAGATAGGTGACCCCATGGATATAGAAGTGCATTTGTTACTGGGCTACAAGTAAGAACAGCAAAACAATGGCAACTGCTGTGTCATTGCATGTCAGTATGTGTTGATTGTTGTTTGCTCATGCTGAATTTATTACTTCTGGTAACAACTTAAGTATCTTTAGTTCTTCTCTGTACTGTGTATTATTAATCATTTTTTTAAAGAACTGACAACACTGGTATTCCCCAACAGTAGAATCCCTCTTATAATACCTGGAAAATATTTACTTTCTGTCATATATTAGATAAAGGAGTGAGGGTAATATTTTTTTTCACCATTCTTACTACAGCAATATGACTAGAAGTATTTATTTTTCAAAAATGCTAGGATTTGTTTGTTTCAGGTATTTGGCTACAGCTGTGTGTTGCTGGGATTTTTTTAAAGAGATGGTGTATGACAGCCTGGCTGCAGAATGTATTTTCTTTTTAAGGCTTATCTTAAAATCTATCTTACTGGTTTGCAATGGTGAAATCCTCCTGGACGGGAGTTGTTAGATTATTGAACAAACAGTGGGCAGTTGAAATTTAGGGACACTTAATGGAAAGTACTTGACTAAGACTGTGTGCAACTTATTGTGAATACTCCTATTATAGTAAGGCATTATGTTAATCTAGTCATGGAAGTCTGATCTATTTGATTTTAAGATCTCAGATTGCATTATGAGTAAGTGTAGCGGTTCTGAGAGCTGGAATATTGTTAGCCATTGTGAACAGTACTGAAGGAGTCTCAGGATGTATAATGTGATAGATGCAATTCTGTTTGAATTTTTTTCCAAGGCCAATTTAATTTTGATTTATTTGCCTCATTAACCCAAGGATTCAGAAAATTGAATGCCACCTGAGTGAGGTATTATTAACACTAGTGAAATATCTTCAAAATCACTCTATGCTTATAAATCGGGCTTTTGAAAGCATTTTAAAGGCATAATGATACTGTTGTGAAAATGTACAGCATCATTTAAAAACTGCAAAATACTTATTTGATTTCTGAAACAAGACTTGGTCACCTGACTTAAATGTATACTGATCTATTATTTATGCTTTGAAAATAGAGCTGATAAAAAGCATAAGTGTTCTTGATATTATATTTTGTCATATCTAGCTAAAAAGATTGAAATCCAGAGAAACAATTTTCTGAAGAAATGAAATAGTATGCCCTCCTGAACCCCTGGGGAAAATAGCCTCTCTGTTTGCTCAGAATATGAAGCAGTAAAACAGTATAAGTAAAACAGACAGTCCATGTCACATTGCTATTTGTACAGTTTGGAATGATGTTTTAAAAACATTTTCTAGTTATTTTTGATAAATAAATGGTGCAAATAACATCTGCAAACCAACCCTGCTGATGTAAGATTTTTCAGATCAGATTTGTTTGTCAGTGAAAGTCAGAAAATTGCTTTGCAAAACTGAAGTTGTATAACTCCCAAAAATATGCATAACAAATGTACAAGAATGCATCTTGCTCTCCTTTTACCTTCCCTCAAAAAACTAATGCTGATTCTTCATCATCTTTGCTTCTGGGCTCAGCAAGTAGCTTGATAAAATTATCAAATATCAAAAAGCTCAGTTGCTAAACACAGACATGTTTATAAGTTGTTAAATAGCTGAACACTTAGGTTGATAGTGGGGCATCCAGCTACCCTTTTGGAACAATGTATCCTGGTTAAAGCCTTGAGATTTCTCCCTGAGCCGTTAGTGCCCCACTGAAAACTAAGTTTAAGGGGGTTGTAAGAGCCTTCCACAGGTGATGCACCTATGTTCAAGGGGGTATAAAGGAAAAAAGTGTGTTGCCTGGCTGTTGTTTTCTGCAGGTTCTGCCAAAGGCTGGCACACTGAGGATAAAGGGGAGTTCTTCCAAGCCTTATGGCTCTCAGAAGTGCGCTCTTCAGTGTAAGGATGCTGATGCCACTCTGATTTCCTTCACCGACATAAAAGCTGAGATGGAAAAAATTTTACTGGGCAGCAGGGTCGAGAAGTCTGATGTCATGTCTCTACAAATGCCCGGTTGCCCAAGACTGGCCAAGGAAGCTTGTGTCTGTACATATCCCAAAACATTGCTTGTTGAGGGAGTGGGCTTTCAGCTGCATGTGAGGAATGTATGTCTTCAAGGCTTTCTTGTTATGCTTTGGACTTCTGTTCTCCACAAAGTTGGTTAAAACCAACTTTAATGATATTTTTGTAAGGATTCTCAGTCAATGGAGTTCATCTCAGGCTAAATTCCACGATACATCCACAGCATACAAGATGCATGTATTTTGTAAATATGTATGTGTTTAATAGCAACCAAAAAACGCATTTGTTTTTCAGCCTTTACGAAAAGAATGATTTAATAAACTCTTCCCTCTGTCTTATACAACACTGGAATATTACCTGGTATTTTATTTTAATACCTGAAAAAAAAAAGAACCCTTAAGGGGTTTACTTAGACTAATAGCATTTCATTGAGTGGATCTCTCTTTGTTGAATGAAAAAAGTCTTGAGTAGGGAGTTTTTGTCAGGCTCAGGGATAGAATTCTAGAAAAGTTAATTTTTGTGTTACGGTTATGTGTGTTCATTGTCATGTATAATGATAGGGGTGATAACTGAGAACATGACGCTCTGAATAATCCAAATGGATACTTCTGTACAGCAAATATAAGAAGGAACGGACATGGTAATATTAAGTCCTAAAAAATTCAAGTGTTACTAAACCACCCAAGATTCATTTCAGGCTTCTCTTTGGCAAAAAGCTGAAGTGCTTCAATACAGCATAATTTGTCTACCGGTAATTTTTCATTTCTTAATGGCAAGGACATTATGTATAGCCATGAAGGGATACCACCATGATTTTATTGAACCTGACTTTATTGCATAATTTATTTCCTCAGAAGTCTTGTTCTAATGTAGTATTTGTCCAAGTAATTATGAATTACTTGTTTATAATTTTTCATAAAACAGTTAATGCTTTCTGTAATGCTTAGTTGAAAGTTCCTTGGTCATGGGCAATGGGTGTCATTTTCCATGTAGGGGAGGAGTCCAGGAGATCTTAGAGAGAAAAGGCACTTTTCAGTTGTTTGCTTACTGTCTTTTATATTGAAGGTATGCTAGGACTAAATTATTTTTTAATCATGACTCAGTGGAGTTCCACAAAGTGTCTCTAGAGAACTTAATTGAATGAATCTGTTTTCACTGAATGAAAAAGTATTAGGGGAGGGCAATGGGGGAGAAAAGGAACAAGGCACCAAAAAAGCCCCAACCAGTCCTTGGGCTACTTCCTCCCAGGTAGGGGGAACACTGTGAATATAGAGGTCTGTGGTTGTTCTCCTGGAAGCAATTCTTTGGGGCAGGCTGTCCTCTGGGATTTGAACTGATGATTGCAGAACATCACTATTCTATCACAGGTAGGAGCTTGGCCATACTTGATAGTCAAGTTACTGTTATGATTAATAAAGAGTTAAGATGTCTGTAAGAGAAATTTTACTAAAAAGGTGGTATGCACTCTTAGAAGCAATAGGAGTATTAACTCTATAGCCAAAATCACTACTAAGACTTGATTAACTTATTAGAATGTCTAGCAATAATATTTATAAACTCTTATGTACAGTCTCACCTGTACTTAATCCCAGGTCTCCTTGGTGGCTCAAGTAACATGCAGAGGATCTACAAATGGTTAAAGAGCTGAGTGGCAGTGGAGGATCTGCAAAGGGTTTTGGTGGGTCCCATTTGCTAGTAATCTGTCAAAAG
>CM062574.1:25221171-25376171 GCA_031468815.1 Morus bassanus | reverse complement strand
ACAGGTCGCTTCTCAGATAAAGACTGATGGAAAACTCAACTGAGCCGTTTTTCAATTCTGTAAGTAGCCCTGAGAGCTGGGCGCCCCAGAGCCATAGGTTGCTTGTAATAGCAGAGAAGATCTCATTACCCACGCTGTCTTGTGTGCACATTCTCTCTCTCCCCCAGATATAGATGTACTGTAACACGCACTCTTGTCTGTCTCGTTCAATTAGGAGAAGGTCGTAATGGCTTGCTTACTATATTTAGAATATTTAAGTCAGTAGATGTAAATATATAGCATAGTAGAAAGGTAATGATTTCAGAAGGGCATGGTTTATAAATGAACTCCTCAACCCATGAAGTGCTTATATTTTGGAAAATGCACTATTGATACCTAGTTTTTTTCTGGGGGTAGTTCTAATAGCAGCTTGGATATATCCACCAGGATGATGTTTCACTTATGTGTTTCCTTTTAGAATACAATCTATTCGTAATGTATTATGAAGTATATTTGAAAATAAATGGTTTTAAAAGTCAATTTGAAGCATAATTTTTCTTTGGTTATTATTTGGACATAATATTTTCAAATTATGCACTTCCCATTTTTACTTATGAAAAGTGAAGTTCTCTCGTGTCCAGCATATGGAGTTGCTTGTCTGTCCAAATCTGAGTATCTCTGACAATTTAGCAACATTTTCAAGAGTTTGTCACACGAAGTGCTGAAAACACTTGAAAATCTGGCCCAAGTTTGGCATGAACACTTTGAAGAATCACTGAGACTTTGGGGAGGATAAAAGGAGTGATGAGTCTTTTTTTCTGACACATATTTTAGATCTTGCTGAGAATATTTGCTAATGTGCTATCACAAAGAACTGTAGCCTTTATTGATGGGCATATTGCAGCTTTTGAAAACTTCACGCCAATAACTCATGTTTTCTTTCCCAACTGAAGTGATAGTGGACCATTATGGAAATTGATAGCACCACCTATTGATGCTATTAGAAAACTGCAGCTCATCATAGTACTTTGCATAATTTTAAAAAGCAAAGAAAAAATTAAATATATAATCACTGCTCTTTTACTGTTGAAGTAGCCAATTGTGCAAGTGAGCTGATTCAGTCATTTGGATGGTATTCTAAATGGTATTTAGAAATGTTATTCAGTAAACTTCAAAGAATATTTTTGGCAACTTTGTTCAGAGTCAGGAGTATGCCTCTGTGTTTGTGCGAGACCCATTCATTGTGTGGTGCATAAATAGATGGTCCAGCGGAAATGGTGGTGGTGAGGCAACAGCAAATGCATTATGAAAATACAAGAAATCTAAATGGTTCACGGGAATGCTTTCTTGCAAAAAGTACTTTGGAAATACCCATTCCATCTTGCACAGTATGCATTTAAGTTGCCCCAAACAACGCTGTGTTGTTGCCACAGTGCAAGCCCCAGCCCTGCCAGGGGCCATGTGTGACAGGGGCTTGGGTAGGTACGGGACCTGCTGAAATCAATTGGTCTCGTTGCAGGTGCAGATCACATTGCAAGACCAGGGCACTGGATGTCAGATTTATAGGCCTATTATTTTCAACCTCATTTTTGTATCCTTTCTCTGCTAGCCTTTAGCAGAACTATTTTACTTGTTTTCCATCCCCCGTTTCTTGTACAATATGGAAAGACCTGGTAAAAAATACCTCTTAGCAGTTCAACGATTTTTAACTTTAATCTCACATAACACAGGAGTTTAACTCTTTGCTGTCTGCTGCTGTATTCAGCATGCCACAGCCCAAACCTGGGAGCGAGAAGAGAGAAATACAGGTGCTTGCACATCACATAGGGTACTCCTAGAGCCCTGTCAGTAGTCAAAATATTTTGGAGAAAAATGCATCTGTGCCCAGAAGGGATTTCTTAAGGCCAGATCTCAGTCTAATTTAGCTGTTAGTTATCTCACAAGACATACCCCCTTACACTGCTTGTAACAGGCTCAGATGGGGGTGGTGGGTGGAAGGTAAGTTGGTGCAGGCACTGCCTGTGCCCAAGATTTAGAGGAAATCTTTGTCTCCTCTGCCCATCCTAACTGTTGTCTTGTGCCATGTGTTTGTGTTAAGATCTAGTTGATTGCTCTGTACCTATTGTTTTAATTCTCGGGTATAGAATTGCTTTTGGGTAGCTTTCTCTAGTGTAGCTGAAAAGCCACTTTTTGTGTGTGTTTATGCAACATGAGGGTTCCCCAGAACACTGATTTGCACCAAGTAGTACCTCAAGCTAATAAAAAGTTAGTGAGATAATCTTGAGGGTAACTGAGACTAATGCTGCATTTTGCTTGGCAAAACATATATCTGTGTCATTTGTCAGACCTTTAAATAATCCATGTTTGTCATTCAGTTGAGATTTTCTTCTGTACTAAGTCCAAAATCTGAGCAGGGTTGCTATGCGTTAATATTTTAATTGCTCTCATGTCCTGTTCTGTTATATAAACTCATAAAACATCTGAATTAGTAGATGCTGCTTTTCTTCAGCATATTGTGAACAGTGTAGTTCCCTACAACTTCTGTGCACAGTATATGACCATCAGCTTGAAATGGAGTTAAAAAAATGCATGAATTAAGTACTTCTAGGGCCTGAGACACCACCAAGTCACCCTGACAATGGCATCCTGTTTCAGAAAATGCTTCATCATCTCCTCTTGGCTGTGCAAAAGAACAAGTATATCAAAAGAAAAGCTAAATGAAAACGTCAGGAAAACAAGACTATCCAAAAAAGCAAGATACCTAAACTGGAGAATTGGAATATTGGTTTTCTGTCTTTTTCTGGTCTTCTCATGTTTCCTTTTTCAGACGTCAGGCCTAATATGAGATGATTTTTAAACTGATGATATAACACTAACTCAGCAACATGTTTCAGCCCATCTGGCTTTGCCTAACAGAAAGAGTGGCAGGATGGCTGCACTGTCGTTTTCCCTTTATCTTTTGGTCTAGTGTGTTTTTTTTTATTATTATTATTAGGTGTTGTGCAAGTCTGTCATGTGAAAGGCTGGATCATGAAGATATCCTGCCATCCTCTGTCCAACAACTCACTCAAATTCCTGAAGAAAAATAAATATTTTCTTGCCTAGTTCTGGAAATGTTCATGAATACAAATAACAAATGCAAATGGCACAGGGACAGTGGTATTAAAAATTGAAATGCCCATTGTGTATTTTGTACAAATATATTCATTATGCTAGAAATGCATGATGACTGAGAGATGGTCCCTGTTGGTCAATCGTGGCTGCAGTTGATGGATACAGATTATTAAATTTTATTTTAATAACAGGTAGTGACAAAGTGGCTCAGTGCCTAACAATGCATACAAGTATCTGCTATATAACCACATGCAAATATATTTTTGCAAGTCAATAAAATCCTATTTCTTCTCTTAGGTTACGAGAAGATGGTGATATACAAGTCCATATGCACATAAAAGTATTTAAAATTAGGAGAACTGAGCAAATTTTTGGTGGGTCATTCAAAATATGTTTCCTCACAAATTCAAGGTGGTCAACATGTGCCAGTGCGGGTCTCTGGGCCAGGCAGGTTGAGTAGACAAATGCAACGAATTGTCGCAGGTGTTGCATCTGGGGGTTTGCCACTGGCTGGGAAGGCAGTTTTAATTGTACCAAGCTCCACTGCCTCCGCGGGACATTCCTGTGGTCATCGGTACTGCCTTCTGCTGCTGTGTGTTGTCAGCACTGCCGTGACTGAGGATGCACTGCTGGGGCTGTTTCTGGGGCCAAATCCTGCCAGTGTGATCTGCTCTCTGCCCTGGTGCCCCTAGACCATGCAGCCCCTCAGGACATCTAGCCAGAGGTGCACTACTTACCAGCCTGACCAAGAAGGGGTGTGTTTGCCAGAAATGCTTGCTAAAGGTAGTCTGTATTCTCAAATGCAATAAGCCATAGGTTACTTGTAATGAATGGCAAACCGGTAACTGATTTTAGGTAATGGAAAACAGAGCATAGCACTTGTGAAGGGCACTAGGGCAAGGAGCGAGACCCCCATGAAGCTACCCCGGGCTACGTTATGAAGTCAGCGCATGGGGCCAGAGCCATGCTGCTTGCCACCTCAGCCAAGGGGACTGGTATGGGGGAGGGCTTTTGCTATCTCTAAAGCTTTCTGCAGTCTCACTTTTCAAAACCAGCAGAACAGAAGTGAAAGGCTTGTGGGGGGAGGATTTGCAAGGTATGGAGACACTGCGCTGATGATTTGACAATAAATGTTCTGCAATTACAGCTTCTCCCACTCCTCTGACCTTCTGGTCCCGCAGCGCTCGTTATGAACAAGGTCTGAGCTGCTCTGAGTTTGAAGGACTGAGTTTGACTCAGTCTTTGCTCTGGCAAACTCCCATTGCCTTCAGGACGTTTGATTTAATATAAGGACTAAAATCCTTGGGGCTTGGCCTTAGGAGAGTAGTAAATGCAATCAGCTTCTTTGGTCTGACAGAATGAATAAACAGAGGCTCTGCGGCACTCAGCATCAGCAGACATGGCAGAGATTACGAGGGAAGATCTGGATCACTTTACTGATTCCCAATTCACCATAACCACTTGTGAAAGAGATGTGGGCATCACCTTGGACAGCCCAGTGAAGGGCTCCCCTCTGTGCCTTGCACTGGTTAAAAATCAAATGAAAGGCATCAGTCTGAAGAGCAAAATAACACAAGAATATTAGAATGATGTTATTCTAAAAACCTTTCTTTGTGTTCAGTTCTCATTACTCTGACTCAAAAAGGAAATAACAGGAATAACAGAGCTTGTACTGGGATGATGGAAATTTGTGGAGATGTGAAAAGACTTCTGAATGAAGAGAGAGTGAAAAGATTGGGACTATTTAATTTAGATGAAGATAAACAAGAAAGGACATGACAGAGGTACAGCGGATAACAGATGCTATTGAGAAGGTAAATCCAGAACCACTTTGCCTCTTCTCATGACACCTGAATAAAAGGACAAACAATTAACTGGCTAAAAAGCACATTTCAGCCTAAAAAAGGAGGTATTTGAACTCATCTTAAAAGGCTTATTGCAATGAGGTACAGTCCAAGACGAGTAGCTAATGAATCTTGAAAGAGAGTTAGACATTTACATAGTCTCTTCTGAGTTACCTTAGATAAAGCGTACATGGCTTTAGGGGAACTAAGCTCTCAGGCTTCAGGGTGTAAGCAAACGAATAATCAAGAGGCTCCAGGAAGCACTCTGTCCTATGTATATTTATTCTCTTTGCCTGCCGTGAGCTTCTTGCATTTCCTCTAAAAAACCTGAAGTTTTGGTAGGAACCTCCCTCCGCTGCATTAGATGGACCATTATTTTGAAATGGTGTGGCAACTATCTTCTAGAAATTTGGCTTATGAAGTAAATGGTTTTACTTTTCTATGTTGTATCCTGAAGCAACTGTACATGCAATATCTAGGTTTGACCCAAAGAGATACCAACAGAGTACTCTGTTATTCCTGGCTAGTTGAGATCAGTTGTGCTGTCCCATCTCTACACCAGCCCTGACCATACTTCAGTGCAGGTTACTTTTCTTCCCTAGCATTTTTCAGGAGTATAGCTAATCTCTGAAATTTTTAACTGCCTTGGGATTTGCATAAACAAATGCAAATGAAAGGCGGACTGGAGGAAGGGACGCTTACCAAGTCCTTTTTGTTTCTAGTATCTTGTGTCTCAGGAATTTATGTGGTCTGGCACTGTCCCTTGGGTGAACTGAAATGAATGGTCTAAGCTCACATGCTCAATTTTGTAATTACTATAGGTTAAGAGCAGGTAGAAGTAATGCTGCTCAGCTAATAAGCAGTAACTAGTTTGCACATGGAAATTCACTCTCCACAACTCTCTCTGTACACCCACACTCTGTCTTACCAGGGCTTTGCATGTGGATAAAACTTAAACAAACTAAATTAAGTAAAGGTGTGAAAGGAAGTTTTTCTTTATAACGTCTTCCGCTAAGTTAGTGCTAATACCTACTGCCTTTTCTTTCATTCAGTATGAAGGCAAGTCAGTAGACCTGATTTTGATCACCTGGGCATTACTGAAGTGAATAGCAAATGCAACTAGAGATATTTTAGGCTCTGAGGGATAAGTCTTTGAGAAAGAACCAAAATATGAAGTAAGAGATAATTATACATAGCTCTAAAAGCTGCACAAAGGAACCATAGCTAGGTGCTCCCTTCCTTCTTTTCCTTTTGTAGGGAGGAGTCAGGATTACCTGCTAACTCATTTCAGATGCAACTACTCAGGTCTGGGCTAATTTAAGGATAAGGAGCTCTTTTTTTTTTTTTTTTTTTTTTCCTTCCCTCTGAATAATTACTGAAGGTACTATCTCTCTTTGAAGTTACTGTCTTAAGGCTCACATGAATACCTGGTGAGCAGGGAGTTAGCACTTTACTGCCTGAACTGTGGTAAGCATGAAAGTTTATCTTTTCACTTCTTTTTGTTGAATTATATGAGCACTACCTCCCAGGAGACACACTGCATATTATGTGGTTACAGGGTAAATGTGTTACTTTTTAAGCTACATGTGGAGAAAAGAGAGGTAAAGAATGAATTCCTGAAAGAAGTTATCAATATAAAGAGACATTTGTCAGAACTTATTGAAAATATAATTTATAGCGTTGAAGTGCATAAAATGGTGTCATTTTATTAAAGTTGTATTGATGGGAACACAATTCTTTGTTTCTATGTTGAGGAACAGGATTGGTAGTCTCCCTGTACTTATAGGTGTGCTAGAGCTGCACATGAGCTGGTAGTGGTCTGGCAGAGCTCCATGGAGCCAGGGGGCTTTTGGCATCACTGTGATTCAGAGGCTTGGCTTTGCTTTCCCTAGGCCTTTTGTTTAACGGATGACAGGTTTGCCCTTTATGTACTCCAGCTCCAGCCTCCCGAGTGAAAAACAAAGTCCGCAGCAACCCCAGAAGTTTTTCAAGTGGACTTTCCCTTGTTTTTGCACAAGATTCCATATGTGTAAATGTCTCCACTTTGTGTGTCGCTGTTGAATCTTTTGGGCTGGACCGGGTTGCTTAGGACTGTCTGATTGAATTTGACTAGGATGATGCTCCAGCCAATTTTTTGAAAAAGCTCAGAACCATTTTCTTTGTTTTTCTTAAGCATTTATTGCTTTCATTTGGGACCACACTCTCAGCAGGCTTGCATACAAAGACTAGATTTGGAAGCAGCTTGGTGCTGGCTTTTTTGCAAGCTGGTGTCGCAGTTGAAGCAGGGGCCTCCTGAAAACTGGGTCCTGCAACCCACAGTATTTATTGCTGATGCTCTATGTCTTTAGTGAACTGGGAATGCGAGGGCAGAAGTAAAGGCAATAAATACAGTTTGGGCTTTTATGTATAAGGATGTTACATTAGAGTGGCAATAGACTTGGTAGGTGTCAGCCTTAGGCCACACCTGCAACATTGCATGAAATCCTGGAAAATGCACTGTTACGAAAATATTGACAAACTGTTGAGAAGGTGAGAGGAGCAACAAAGCAATCAGAGCAGAAGGGACCAAATGATGAGGAAAGATTAAAAAAAAGCTAAGTGCCATATCTATGACTTTGCTAGAAGATGATTGATGGGAAACACAGATAAGTTTGAAGGGAGCCTGAACTCCGAAAAAGAGAGAGAGAGAGAACAGTTAGGACGGTACAGGAAGGCATAACTAAGAGTGATGGGGTGAAATTAAGCAAGAGAAAATTTAAGCTGAATCTTAGGAAAAAATCATTACTGAAATATATTAGGCTTTTGAGTGGTAGTCCATGGGGAGCAGTGCAAACTGCTGCCTGCAGATTGTTTAGCCTGGACAAAATGTTTTCAGGCATGCAGACGAGGAAGCTCCAGAAGCAGGAGGCTGAAGTATACACCTTTATCAGTGGTTTTACTGTTTCATGGGTATCATTTACATGCATAATTTGCTTAAACATTGAGCGTGAGTGGCTTTGACCACTCAGCCCTGTTGAAATTGTTGGGAGTGAGATGTGTAAACATCTAATGGAGATTTTTGGTCTGAAGGGCTACGTCTCTGTTAGGAGTGAGGACCAGAACAGCAACATGTCTTAGAGCTAAATGTCAGTGCATCACCACAACCAGTCCTGAGCAGGCTGTAGGAGCCCTGTGCAGGATGTGGGGCGTGCGGTGCCATGTTGTGCTGTGCCGGGCAGTGGTACCCACGGAGGCATCTCCACAGCTCAGCTGACCGGGCAGCCTGCACCAGTGGGGCTGAATCGCTTCCCACCCTCTCCAGCCCACAGGCACGGTGTCCGGGGGTGCTCATCTTTTGTTTTGGACACAGAAAAGCTTTCCAGGAAACAGCCGCCATTGTTCTCGAGCCAGGCAGAAGGAAAGCCTTCCTCCCGAGGTGCGCCTGAACAAGGTGATGGTGTCCTCTTTTGTGAAAGCTCAGTGTCTGTTATGCTCACTCTGCATGTGGGAACCTGTCTCCCTAAAAACCTTTCTGGGAGAGAGGTTCAGGGTGGCAACTTGTTCTCCAGGAATGCTCCTAACGGAAGGGGGGTTTGAATGCAGGAACTTCACACTCCCTGGTAGAAACTCCTCAAGTTTGTACAGAAGAACTTGCTTGGGCTGGAGAGTGGCAAGAATAAACCCAAATACCCCACAGGCCAGGCACATGCTAGGAGCAGCAAAACCTGAGTTTCATTCCCCGGTTTGGTGTCTTCCTTGAGAAGTAATGCTACTGTCTCCTCCCTTTGCATTTTGTGCGTGACTTGTATCTTCTGAGTCTGCTGCAAGCTGACGGTGGTGTAAACAGAAGAAAAACTTGTTTGTGGATCCCAACAAGCAATAGGAAGAGACAGGCTGTAGGCCTCCCAACTTGTTAAGATTGTCAGGACCTGCCTGGAAATAGACTTTTTAGGGACATCTCAAGAATCAGTGTTGAAAAATGGAAGGCATCTATGGATTTTGGGTGGCTTTGGACATATCTGGCAGCTTGATGGGGGTCTGAGGACTTCACTTCTGCAATAAAGGTGGGTTAAGGAAGTACTTGAGTAAGAACAGAAAGTCACCAGGATCCGGGTGGCCAGAAGTCCTGCTGGTGATGAAATGGTATATTTCTTTGTCACGTCGGGCTTCTGCAGCACTCACCTTGCATTTGTGAGGGAGAAAAATAGAAAATAAGCCTTGAAGGAAACAAGCCTGACCATTTACCTCTCTTTCCTCTGTTAGCAATTTTGCCCCATAATACTTTGTACTGGTTTAGAGTTCTGGTTCTGTTTTATAACCATTTGAAATAGTTTTGAGGTATTTCTTTCCTCTATTGCTGCCCTTTGCCTTTTATTCTATACATTCACTACTCCCTATCTAAAGAAATTCTGCCTAAATTCCTTGAGGGTCTGACCCTTCCCTTAGCTTTAGTTTATGCTCCTTTGTTCTTGTGTTTGACATAAGCTCAAACAGCCTTGTAAAATCTCATTTCTGTTCCCTTCAGGATTGTGTATTCCTCTATGAAATATCTTCCCCACCCTCCTTTACCCTGTCTCTTCCTAGAAAAGTGCTTCTGTTTTAGTAACTGTTTTGTAAAATTAATTGTTAGAGTTCTGGATTCTTTTGTCACTTTCTCCGTTACTGTCTCCATTACATGCTATTGTTCTACACTTAAGTTTTAGTTATAAAATAAGCTTTACTCATTTTTTGGATATCCAGCAGTCCATCTTATTTCCTTTACATTCTCATAATTTTTCTCTTCAGCAGTTCAGTACAGGGCTCAACAAACTGTAGGCTGTTTGCATCACTTTCTTGTTTCAGAAAAGTGTATTCTGATCTAGGTTCCCTGCAGCTCACAATGGAAGACATAGTTTCTCTTCCCTGAAAGCTTTAAGTTGTGTCTTAATTCTTCAAAATGATCTTATACAAAATCCTAAACTACAAAAACCGTAAGTGGAAATGTGAAATTCACTTTTGTAAAATCTCTTTGACTTTATGTTCCTTTTTGGCAAGAATTATAATTTTGAGCCTGTACATTAGAGTAGTGCTGCAAACTGCTCTACTGTCTATAATGTAATACAAATTATTTTTAAACCAGATCTTCATTGTAAACAGTGCTAAGTAAACTGTTGAATCCAGATAAAAATGTTGCTGCAGATACTTTAAAATGAAGAGGAATGTGGCAAGAAGAAAGTTGTTTGAAGAAGGGAATGAAAATTCACAGTGAAGTGTGTTTGCTAGTCATACACAGGAGGTGAAGGCTTCTGCAACTTGTGTCTGAAAACAGCTCATGCTGCTTTTTAGAACACAATTTTCCAGTTTCTTTTCCCTGGAGTGTGCCATTGGCTTCAATCTTCCATTAACTTCCTTGGTAACTTCTTAAAAGATCTCTCTAGGGATGAGCACGTCCCTGGAGGATCAAATACCAGCTTGATGAAATTGAACAAATGAGTGATTTTACTGGGAGGCAATTTTGCTGTTTGTCTTTTTTATTTTGACTTCAATCGGGGAGTAGAAAATCTGCTATCTTATGTTTTATTAAATATGGAATAGGTATTAATCTGAACACCTCATGATTAGTTTACACGCTGCACTGGCCAGGAATTGAAAGAAACAAAATATAAGCTCTATCAGCTTTAACATTTGTAATAGGTATTATTCGTAAAATGGCATCCTTTATTCTGCAATTCTGACTGTGAACTTTACACGCTTCCTGGGGTTTGAGCTGTCCACAGAAGTTTCTCAAAATAAAATGCAAAATTAGACACAGGCTTTTTCTCCAGACATGGTTATTTCCAGGATTAAGCTTTACAAATAATGTAGCCCACATCTTAAATGATTCCTTCCATTTATCCAAAGGAAGTACAACTGAAGACAGAGCAAAACCACTTCACTTTTCAAGCAATATTATCCCACAGTATTGTACAACATTTTCTAGCAAACATTGTCAATTTACAGATCCTACAATATTTAGTAATGAGTAAAAAAATAAATTTTTATCGGCTAAAATGTATCACAGCTTTATGTATCTTGAGAGAATTTATGGGTTCCAGGGCTCCTGCTGGCACCGCTCAGACATAGTTTTCTGAAAAGATAATGATGTTTTAGAGTTATTTGGCTTCAGGACAGCTTTGCCTGGGCCAACTCTGTGGTAGCTCCCTTACTGCATTTCAGGGCTCTCTCCTAGCAAAGGCGCGTTCTCTGTTTTAGGAGTGAAAGAGTGCATTTCTGGTCTTTGTGGTCTGTGCTGTGAGCCTTGGTCCTCCAGCTAACTGGTGGGGGCTGCTTCATTTTATTGCTCCAGGCTGGGGCTCTCCGTGTGGCGTTTTACAGGGAGCATGCTCTGGTAGAGTGCCTACCCCACAGATTTCATAAAGCCAGTCTCTCCAGCGTGCCCCTGCCCCAAGCCATGCACCTGCCCCCCTACGGCAAATAACCCGTGTGCTCCCACACAGCGAATGCAGCAACACAGTCGCTGTTTGATATGTGCTGTGATGCTCCTGCTCACCACCTGCCCCATCAGTAGCTGCTGTTCAGGAGGTGGTGGCAGCTCCAAAACACGCATACATATACATGTATACATATATACATATATGTGTGTGTGACATATACATGTATACATATATACATAAATGTGTGTGTGTATTTTTAATTTTCTCTATGAGATAGGCACACTACTACGAGCAGAAGGGACCTGGCCTATTCAGGGGTCCTCAGAACCTGTAGGCACAGAGGTGTTGTGCATCAGGCTCGGACTGGGACTCAGCTGGGGAAAATTCCTGGCAGTAACCCCAGATTTGGGTGAGATCCCAGGAGATCACAGCCAAGGCCCCTTACTCTCTCCAGATCCCAAGTTAAAACAAATGAAGCCAGATGGCAAAATATTGTTAAAGCTGTTTTGCTTCCAGACTTTTGTTTTTATGGTATGCTGTCATGATGTGAGGATATGTCAGGGTGTCAGACAGCATAGAGCCTGCCAAAAAAGCAATGGAGGACTGTTCTGGGTAGAGGGAACAAAACCTGGCACAGTCTGTGTTTATACCCTCAACCAGTGAAGTCGTCTCTTCTTTCCCTGGGTTGTTTTACACTGCAGCACAAGAGAAAGATGAATATACGATGAACAAAGATTTCCTCTAGTGAAGCCTTTCCAAGTCAGTTGATTCCCAAATTGTTGAGTTGGGAATGGTGGTGGTCTTATTCTGGAGCACAGGGCACTCTCCTCCCTTTACCTCACAATATTCACAGTAAGAAAAATGGATCCAAGCAGACTTAACAATTAGTAGGACCAAAGGAAAACTGATAGCATTTATAGTTAAGTGTAACATGTTGCATTTCACATGAAGGCAGTTGTTGTGAGCAAGAAACTTTTTTTCCATATTCTAATTTTCATACTTCTTTTTAAAAGAGAATTGTTTGATTTTTACAGCTAGCCAATATAGAGACAAAAGTAGTTTGACATTCCATAGAAACTGTTGGGTTTAGGAAGCAAAGGTAAAGAAGTCCCCTGTCTCCATATAAAATTGTCTATGTGTAAGCCGTCCATGGGAGACAAGGAGATTTCTCTTTACAAAGATCAGGGAGATCATTGCTGTCACTGTGTAATTTTTCAGGAAAGAGCATATTTATTCTTTTTCACTTCACATACACAAATCAGAAACGTACTATCTAGGCTCAAACTGTGGAAAGTTTCCCATAAAGGTAGTTGCAGTGATGAACAGGGCCAAGTTAGTGGGCTTTTGCTTTGCTATTTGAAAATTGTCCAGTACATAAAGATTTCCAACAAAGCTGATTACCTCACCATTATGAGCGTACATTACCAGCTTCATGCTGGATAACTGCAGCAAATATCTTCCTCTTGATGGAATGGCAGACATCTCTTTGCTGCATGGTACAGAAACTGCTGTTGGATTTATTGTTTGATGAAGACAAAATTTAGCCTTGGGGTAAGGAGTTAAAATGACGATAGGGACTGGCCACCAGCCTGCTATCGAAGTGGTACGGAGAAGATAGACTTAGCACATTTCCAACATCCTCTAGCCTGTTTCAGCACTTTAAAGAAAAGAGAGACAAATATGATGGCTTTCATATAGGGCTTTGCTTTTGTATTGCAGCTGGAAATTGTGTTTTTATGGTGCATACACTACATTAGAGTCCTCTGTGTTCCACAGTGATAATTTTGGTCTTTATCACTGTGCAGCTATTAGATAGTCTAGGAGCTTAGCTGAGCTCTTGCAATAGCTTAACTTTTTTACTGACAATCAGAAAATAAATCTTGGCATTGTGGCAGGACCTGATCTTAATATTGCTGTCTATTGGGCAATATTCAAATTGTTTGTACAGCTCCATAGATATTCTGAATGCTTTACCGCTAAATATAAACCCAGTCTCTGCCCCAAGGAATTTACACTCAAAATGCAAGGTGGCACAGGAGTAGAAAAGAAAGCAGAAGATGGCTGGGAGGAGGACTGGGAGTAAATCATCAACTTATAGAGCAACGTTAGCATCAGCATTGTGAATACCAAAGTCACCAAAAAAGCTGCTCTTTTTGTAGATTGTGTTCTTCTTTTCTTATTAAATATTCAATTTTACAGTGATGTTAATGTGTAACCACTATGAGACCATGTAGGTACCAGTTGCTAGAGGTCTAAAGTCGCAGGTCAGTGTACTAATCACAGCGCGCCGCACCAGCCAAGCAGCCGCGGGGTACCAAGCACGAGGCAGCAGTGTTACCCTGAGCATACTGCTACCACATTGCGTCTATGCAGGAACACTCATTTTAGGATGCGATGCCAAATCTTCCAGTTGACACACTGTACAAAATAGTTTTCTCTTTGTCACTGAACAATTTTAAGGATACAGTCTGGCACAGTAGGGCTGTAATCTTGTTTATTCTTCGCAGACGCTACATGGCTCTCTAAAAGCCTTAGAGATCATCACCGCCTTGTTATCATAGCAGGTATGCACCTTGTAATCTTGCCATACTAATTGTTGAGAAAATGTGCTTGGTAGTCCTTCACCGGCAGAATCTCAATTGCCAAGGTAATTAATAGTGTTACAGACTTCAAGGCCATAATGCTCATCAGTTATTAATTAGCAATTCATTTTGCTGAATAAATAATACTTATGATTGATGATGGAACTTGTAATTGGGCGCTAGTAGTGTTTCTCAAGGGAACAGCTTCTCTGCAAGTATTAACTGTGACAGTAACAGCTCAGAAATCTGAGATCATTTAAGAAAATCTACTCTAAACAACTGTGACACAACCAAGGCATTTACATTCAGTGTTGGAAAAGTAGAGCTGAAATATCAGAGACTTGCCTATCGCAACCAAATGCTACTATTTTTGTCTATTTTGCTTATATTTTGCTTTGCTTTAAGCATTGCCTCCTTATAAGGAAGTGTCCTATATAATTTTATGGCATGCATTACATTGTCTTTATGAGCATTCATATACATTCTTCACATGCAGAAGATAGTATAATAAAGGAAATACTTTCCCAAGCACAATAACCAATTTAAAAGGAATTTGCTCACATTAAATCTATTTCAGATTAATAGATTGTGAAAAATCAATTTTATTTTATATTAGTTGGCACTACCTTTTCGCATAAATAGAATTGAGTTTAGCCCTCCACCCTTGGAATGGAAAGAGGAGCTGGTAAATAAAGCAAATAAGCTGTTAGTTTTAACTGGGTAGTCAACAAAGACAAGTATGGGAGGTCAGCTGCTGACCAGATGCTGCCTTCAATTAATATTCCAACCCTAAAAGACATTTATTGTTCAGTTTAGAAGGGAGAGCAGCTGAGTCATAAAAGCAGCCCACAAAAGATATTTTAAAGCATTTATAATGGCTAAATTGCTTGAAATAAATTAGCCCTGAAAATAAACATATTTTGTACAGTCTATGTAAACCAAATTTCTTCTCCCTGTAAATTGCTTGGACTAAGTGGGAGTTTGTGTTTGACCAGAGCATACATTTGCTTCACTACTACGTGTGGGTTATTTTTTTCCTTTGAAAAGGGTTAATAAACGATAAGATATCATTGCCAACTAAATGAGTCCTGCACCCTTTTAAGGGAGGAAGATCTGCAGAAGAACAAGTTAAAAAGAAATGCAGCGACTGTGTTGTAATGCTAACAGGCAATTAACAAACTCATGGGTGTTAATTATCTTCATACTGTATCATGTTCAATTAGCTCAGCCCCTGCAACAAAGGCAACCATGAGCAATTGCTTTGATAGGCGTACAGTACTTCATTTGTAGTTAATCGGTTTAAGCCTTGCAGTTGCTAGGCTACACCAGTCTCCAGAGGTAAAAAGCTGCACAGATGCACTATGTTTAAATGACTACAGAGAACTGTTTAAACTCAAACCATGTATAACTCTTTATTGATTTTTCACAGAAGATCTCAGCTCTGATGATAAGGTTTTGATATATTTTCCTGCTACCGCCAGTTCCTTGGAGTATTGCAGAAAAAAAAATCTGTCAATATGCTTCTATTATGATCTCTTGATCTGTGGCTATAAAAACCTTTAGCCGCAGCCCTTATTATAAAATAATGGAAGAAGCAATATTTGATTTTTTTCTCTCTTTTTTTTTTTATCCCCCCACTCTGTAATGGAGATTTTTTTTTCCCAGTGCCTCTAGAACTAAATTACAGTATGTTCCTTCTGTATTTCTGTGTTAGAATAATACATAAGAATTTCTAGCACTAATTAATTTGATTGACTCTCAGCAGGAAAGGATCAGCTGTAGCATCATGAACTTTAACAATAACTACCAACTGATGGGCAGTTCACATCAATAAGACCATCACTAGCCTCCCTCACCTGTCACCAGGCAGGGAATGAGCAATAACCACCCCCTGCAGATGCACTGCTTAGCACTTTCTGCCCGATTAGCAATTTATAATGGTGATCAAGAAACAGTCAGTGGCAAATCAAGACAACTGTCTGGCTGCCTGTTTAATTGGCCTTGTTTGCTTTTTGATAAATGGCTCGTGACTGCTATAGGCCTCTGTATTTTGACTTTTAATAGGCCACTGTGATTAGACTACCAACAGATACTAGGTCAAAACCGAGGGAAGGTGCAAAAAATGTTAATTAATATCAATAATAGGCAATTATTAGTTAGACAGAAGGACCTACTAGCTGTGTGCTCTAATGACTCAGAGCTAACTTGAGGGGAAACAGTGCCAAATTAGCATAACTGTGTATGCAGGCCGCATGGTAGATCCTAGCAAACATCTGTTATGTGAGTAATTCAAACAGGATTCTTCCTTTTTGCATGATGCTCACAAAATCATCAATTCTTTTTGGTCATTTGAAGACACTAATGATACCCTAGTGGTTACTCATCTTGCAGTTGGGCAAGTGTCAGTCCTTCATATCAAAAGCTAAACTGTAAAAGTTAATTTGGGTGTGGTTTTCAAGATTTTAAAGTTAGTAACTGGTGTATAAAAGTCCTTAATATTGTACTTAGAGGAACATATGCTGAGCAATCGTGTTACTCCAAGTGTTGCTCCCACTACAAATAACTTTTTTCCCCCCTTTGTCTCTTTTAGGAAAACAAACAAGTAAACAACAATGGGCAGTGAAATATTTGTGTGCCTACTATTGCTGACCTGCTGCATGTAAACATGATGTGATGTGATATAAGGGTCAAAATTATTGCACATGGGGGTGAGACAAAGAAGTAAAGGAACTTCTCTGACACACTAATGGGTCTACTTGTCTGTGGTGGTTTTCAGGATATTGGGAATGTCATCTTCATTGCAAATACAAAGCAGGCAAAGCACACACAAGCAAAGTGGAAGTATGTCACTTAGAAGAAGCATTTAAAATAAATTTTATATAGAAGGGTAATGGCCCTAGATTTTAGGGGACAATTTATTCTTGCAAGCTTAAAACTCTAAACGAGTTGAACTCTCCTGATGGGAGAGGTTAGAGGAGACTTGTTCAGAGTGCAGTACCTTGTAAGCAGTTTTATCACACTATTGGTATAAGTGATTGCGTCTTTTATCACTGAAATGGTTGGAAATCCTTTTTAGTAGGGATGGTGATAATATACACTATATGGTACTGTTCTGCCCGTGCTTCTTCCTCCCTCCTGCCCAAGCATCTGCATGTGTGTTTGGGTAAGGAGTTAGTGAGACTCAAGCTCTGATATAGCTGTACTCTGGGTACTTCTAAGGCAACTGCAGTCCCCACTACTAGTGATGTGACATCGGTGGGAATTCTATCATGACTGAAGAAGGCACACTGATGCAAACAGAGTCAAGGCCTCATTACCAAGCCCAGAAGAAATATCTGTGACTGCTGGCTCAGGAAAGTGCTGCAAGTCTATGTAGAGGCTTGTCCTGATGGAGATGGAAAAACAATCTCTTGTTAAGGGCCACATCATTATATATATCTATATATCATTCCTTTATCATTCCATATCTATATCTATCTACATATATATATATATCTCCTTTCCCAGGTGTAAAATCAGCAGATGTCACCAATCCCTGATTTGTCCAGTCAGTAACATATGCAGCACCAAGATCAGGTTGATGGACTGTCTAATTTGGACATGGTCTGACTCTTGGAATCTGTACCACCAGATTTCTGTGATATGATATATGTTACAACTGTTTGGAGCAGAAAATGTTTGTGCAGAGCTTTCTTTTGATATTTCAAAATTATTATATGACCTATATTCTAAAGTTAGGGGAAAAGGCAAGCTCTCAGTAGCTGAGAGCTCAATTCTGGTGACAAGATGAGAGGTATGCTGTTTCAGATGTCTTAAAAACAATATTTGGGAAAGAGAACATGCTCCTGGCACATCTTCTTTTGTAGGGTTGACTGCTGAGAACCTGCAGTGCTGACTGACAGAGGAGGGAAAGAAGTGTCTGGTGCTTAGCAATGCTTTACCTGTCAAGGGAAAGTCTGCTGGAAGCTGAACCCCTCTACTCAGAGAGAGGAAAATGCAGGGAGCCTGCAGGACTTGGAAGAAGACAGGTCACTGCTTGCAGGGTTGGACCAACAGCTATGCATTACCCTGTATGGAA
The DNA here is from genome assembly GCA_031468815.1 of Morus bassanus. Taxonomy (NCBI): domain Eukaryota; kingdom Metazoa; phylum Chordata; class Aves; order Suliformes; family Sulidae; genus Morus; species Morus bassanus. Next base: position 25,358,182 of record CM062574.1, on the reverse strand, counting down.
TGTGCCTCGGATGAGGGCAGATGGTACATGGAAAAATAGCAGAATCACAGGTCTAGAAGGGAAGGGAAAGTTGGGTAGTGGGTGCTGTCTGGTGCCACCTTCCCACTCCTCACCTGCTCATCCATCCCTCCCCAGCCAACTCAAGCGTGCCTTGTGGAAACCACTCCTGGCTTCCAACAAATACAGGTGGCAGGGAGAATAAATGCTTATTTTCCTCATTTTTCTCTTCTGACTTGCCTCTGTAGTTCTATAGTTCCCTTTCTAGGGCACCTCAGACCTTTCTGGTCTTGCAGTTTGGCGGAAGGTGCCATGTGGAGGTGTCTTGACTTCTGCTTAGCAGCCTGATACTTGGCAGCCACAAGTCTGCAAGGGCTCACCTGGGCCAAAAGGGAACCATAGCAGGGACAAGCACAAATTACCCCCACTTGTTATGACTGATTTTCAATGTTGCATTATTTATTTGCAATAGAACAGTACACTGGGGCCCCAGAGGAGTTTGTGGTATAATACTATGGTGAAAATACCTGTCCCAAAGAGTTTAAGAGCTAAACAAACAAGGTGGGAAGAGATGTTTCCACTTCATCTCTGGAAGCAGAAGCAAGGAGAGGCAGTGACTGAGGCAGGCTTTGCTCACTTTCCCATCTCCTGTGCTTGAGCCCCAAGTCTTATCTACAGAAATGTCCTCCTAAATACATCAAAAACTTCCTACAGTATTTTAAAAATATGTATACTTAAGCAATGCTTAATGGGCACACATATCACCCATAATCTTATTGTTTTTCTACTATAACTAACATGCTTAGACTTTTTTTACAGCAAATTGAGAACAAAAGTTGTGACTTTAAAGAATTATCTCCCCACTTAGAATGATCTTCATTTTCTATTTTACATTGAGGAGTGGGAACAGTGGGAATCATAAGAAAAACGTATCAGCTAGGTGTTCCAGGCAGTAATGGCCACTTTCTACCTCATAAGGGAGGTATTTTACTGCTTATCTCTTCACTGAAGCTTCACTCATGCAAAGAGAGAAGTACTTTGTACTTCCAGCTTTTGTAGCCAAAATGTACTATGAGATGCTTATCAGCTTAGAGTCATACATGTTACTACTTAAAATTTGAAATTCTTGTCGATGCAAAATAGAACTATCATGGAGGTACCCTGAAAACTGATCACTTTCAGGCTTTAGAGGAGCTTGTTTTCCAAGCAGAAGTCTCTCTGTTAAGTTCCGTAAATAAAAGGTAAATAATCAAAGATGCAAAGCCTACTACAGAGCATTTACATGCTTCATATAATTTGTGATTTCTTTGAGCTGTGACTGTCATATTATTACAAATACTATGGTTTAAACACAAAATTAGCTGAATTTGCTAAGTATTGGCTGTTTTGGGCTAGGTTCTTCCATCTTCATGATAATTTCTTAATATTAAAAAGAAAAACAACCTTCCATTATCTATAGCTGAATTTTAAATCCTTTTTTTTCTTTACATGGAATGTTTGAAGACATCTGATGACATACAGTAAAAGATTTTTTTAAACTCTAAACTTCTATTTATTTAGGCAGGATTTGTCTTGAAAATAATTTAAGATACAGAAGTTCTGGAATCTTAAGGGCATCTAACTTTGGCTCAGTTGTTGTCTGTTATATATCTCTCTTAAGCATTCTTGATATTTAAACAGTAGTCTGGAGGAAGAAAACAAAACCAAACCAGTAACCCCCGCCTGTAGTTTATGTACTCTGATTGACATTTCTGTTTTCTCATTTATTTCGCATAAATTATTTTACGAACTTCATCAGTGGAAGAATTGTGGAAGTATAAGGTTTATACAGCATGGAGACATTACACCAAAAATCATGCACAATACAACACATTTTGGTACATAAGGACTATTGCTTGAAGAGCTGGGGGAGGTTTTAATTTCAGTAGAAGAATTCGGCTCAGCCGTTAGGTGTACTGTTTTTGTTTTTCAGTTCCCTTGAATTATGTGAATTGTTTCCATCAACAGAAGTGAGTTACGCTAGCACAGAGAAGTCTCTTTCGGTCTTCATATCTGCTAAAAGCTGAACCACCAGTGCCTTGTCCTGGAAGACCACACCTCTGTTCTGAGGTCTCCTCGTTCTTTCAGATCAATTCTGACTAAACCTCTTCTGAGATGCTCTGGAAGGACACGTTTTCTTCATCACACACAGACCCAAGAAGTTACTTTTGGGTAGCGAGTAGCCTAGAATATATATACTCAGGGTTGCTTTTTTTTTTTTTACATTTTTGTCCTCTCACAATCTTTAGTCATCTTCTACCCCATCTCATGTGAATCCCCTGGTAGCAAGATTTTTGAAGTGTAGGAAATTAATGTCTCCTTTAAAAAAGGAATTTGAGAAGTTTTCTCTAGTGTGAAACAAGAAAAAAAAATCTACAGTTTGGAAAAGCTTTTAAGTATGAGAAAAGCATTTACAGTCAACTCTACTAATTGTGCCAGAAGTGGATGAGTGTATTACGTAGGTCAGATTTCCATCTTTCTATGAACCCTAAATTATTGGCCATTATCATACCTGTGACAATGAATTTCTATGGTAGATGGATGCTGTTTGAAATTATTTAAGCCCAGACCAGAAATTTTACCCTAATTGACTGACTATAACATACAGATTAGAATAAGGTCTGAAAGGACAGCTCTTGTCTGAAGGTATCCAATGGGGAGATGAGGATGTTTTTCCCCTCAACTTTTTCCATATTAAATATGTTTTTACTATATAAAGTAGTTCAATAGGAAGAGAAATACAGTACACTGTGGTCTTTCTCTTTAAGATTTTATATTCTTGCATCATGGAGCACAAATGTCTGTAAAGCCCAACCAACCTCAGAGTAGCATAGAAGCTGCATGTGACATTGGAAATAATGACCATTTGTATTGCATGACTTCCCAATATTACAGGTTGGTTTAAAAGTACTTTGTTTTAGCTTTTATAAAAACACAATCTTATTATGAAATGCAGCCCTGATTTCTTTTCTTTTTTTTCCTCCTGTTGGGGGACGTATCAAGCACTTAAAATCCTACAGGTTTAATTCAGAAAGCTTGAACTCCTTGTCATCAAATTTTGCTTCATGCATGGCTTTCAAACATGAAGGTCTCTTCTGGAAAGCTGTAAGTCCCAGGAAGTTGGCTGTGCTTATCCCAGATTTACAAATAGGAATGCAAAGTGGGTTTGTCTGGTTTTGTTTGAGTAACATCAGAAAAGCCCTTTATCTTTCCAAAATAATATTGCATGTATTGTAAATGGTCTCTTGAACTATATCTTAACTATTACGTACATAAAGTGAGGAACTGTGTTTATGCATGTGTATATTTAACACTTATTAAAATACATGTCAAATTATTTATGGATTTCATTTTTAAGGGATATGCTTTAAAAAATTTCTATTTTATTAGCCTTTTATTTTAAATCAATAGAGAATAGTTTGTCACAAGCTGTCATTTCAGAGCACTGAGTTGAGATTTTGGCAAAACATGTCTCTATCTCCCCTGTTTTGCACAGCCTGTTCACTGGCAGCCTGTTAGCCTATCTCCCTCATAAAAATAATGGTATACATCTAGGTGATTATTTTTTGCACAAATTGTTTTTGGCAAGACAATCGATTTAAAAAAAAATCCCATGGAGGTGTGTAGTATCATATTTTGTATTTAAAAAAACAGGTTCTAGATTCTTACCACAACAGAATTCAGGAAAAATAATTCTGATTTCCTAGACCCATAACAACCAATTCTCCTTGTACTTTGCATTGTGTTTAGCAGGTTTAGTATGCCAAAATTCTCAGGGCAGAGATCCTGCTACTCTTTTTGTGCCGTGCTGATGAAAATCTATCTCTCCTTCTATGCTTGCCTGATTCTTAAAGATTACTGTCCTGACCATAGGTATTAGAAATTTGCAAATGAAAGTGGAGCTACATGGGTATAGACTCTGGTATAGTACTGAAATTAAAACCTGAACTCAGCTATAGCATCAGAAGATAAAATTAGGGCATGGTCCTCGTTGTTAGGATTAGAGATGGGTTAAATTAAAGGCCTCTAAATTCAGAACAAACATAGATACATCTCTGTCTTTCTCAATTTTTTTCGTATTGAGAGCATCTGGAGACTTAATCTTGAAATTCAATTCAAATAACTCTTAAGGCATAACTGGTTTTGACAAAATTATCGTCACCTCAAATAGCATTGGAAAACCCTCAAATTTACAATTTGAAGTGCATTGCTCTTTTTCGTCTGTTTCAGGTAATCTGTACATTTTGTTACATATAAACTACCAAATAGATAAGTATCAGGAGGAGAACATTCTCTTTATGTTAAGCAATGGTCTCAGGACTTTGTACTGGAATTTATGGTTACATGTTGTGAAGAAAGAACAGAATTTTAGGGGCTGTTAACATGAAAAAACAGTCCAGCAAAGATTAAAAAAAAAAAAAAAAGAACAGGTGGGAAGAAGAAAATGAATGACCTAGGAAATCCATGGAGCCAAGCAGCCCACTGTAGGTTTTTTCTCCCCAGACAATGTGTTACCTTTGTATGGTGATTATATTGCCTTTATGTATCTTTATCATTAATAATTAATACAAAACTATAGGAACAAAATTAGTATTCCTGATACTTGGGGATTTATTTTTTACTGGATTAACATAGAAACAATAGCCTTTAGGAAGAGGGGGACTGATGGAATTGTACGGTCACCCTCAGGCTGAGCTGTATGCTGCAGGCTCAGATGCACAGGATGCGTTTGGGAGGAAAGTAACAATTCTGCTCTCATCTAAGCCCAAATCCTGCAAGACTCATTCAAAATGAAATCCTTCAAGTGTATCCATTTAATCTGTGAGACCAGATACAAGATTAATTTGGATGTACTGCTAATCTGTAGATCTCCAGACACCAGAGTTTGCCATAGGGGCTGCCTGAGATGCTGCCTGACATGGTGATGCTCACACAGCTCGGTGTCTGAAGAGACTTGAGCATCCACGCTCTGCATATCTGTCTTGCCCAGAGGCTCAAAACTGCTTTAAATTTATTTTAGACTCAGAGCGCACAGCATGAGTGCCTGGACATACTTTCAACTTTTATCTTTGGACTGCCTGTGAGCAGATAGTGCAGGAAAACCACCCTCGTGCCCTGGCATAGCTACTCTCTTCTGTCAGGCAGAAATCAAAATCCTTGCTGTCAGAAGGAAAGATCTGTTATTCAACTTTCTGAAAATTTTCATCTTATCAACCAAAACCTGTAACTTCCTTAAGTAAATCTATAGCTAGTTAGGACGTAAGACTTCAAGGGAAGCAGAACAACCTCTCCCTGAATGTGCAGTTTGATGGGATGAACCTTGGAAGACTAGATGCATATTTGGATTGCCTGACACCACTTATATTCACATGAAAAAACCAAACCACTAAGAAAATGAAATTATACTTTCTGGTTTTCTAGGAGAAAAATATTCTGTTCTTGGCCAGCCCAAAACAGGCTTCTTCCCCTATCATTTTCGTATCTTATGTTTGTGTTTTTACATTCTTGTAAGAATTCAACTACATTTTTGAAACAGAATGCTTACTCAATGATTTTAACAAAGTTTTTTTTCTGGATGGAGTTCAGATGAAGGATGCAAGCAAATACAGCAGCTTCACCTAGCAGCTGGGTAGAAGGCTGCAGGTCTCCAAGCCAAAATGAAATAAAATGACTAATTGCAATTCCACCACCTTAGGGGAGAAAAAAAGCCAATGGCACTTTGCTTTGGTTGTACCCTTTAGTATTTTACTTATAAATTCTATGCTCAAAATAAACCAAGTCATTTTTCCCTGAATGCAGAGGACCCCAGACTTAGCGTTAAAGGGCAGCAAGGGCATCTCATCGCCCATCCACTGTGCAGCTGATGTCCAGGCTCTGCATGTCATGAGAACAGATATAATTGACTTTGTTCATAGGCAAGTCATCTTTTGAGATTGCCTTGAGTGAAAGGCTTGTCACTAAGGACAAGTACCTCCCAAATGTTATGTGGACCTGATGGTCTGTTTATATATTTTTATATCTATATTCTTTCCCTTGCACTTGGTTAGACATCTTTGGTGTCCCAGGCTTTCAGATTGGAATGAGATGGTAACTTATGGTTTACCACCTTCTTCATTTGTTCCTTTACCACCTTTTTCTGCTGTAAGTCATCTCTGTACTAAACAAAAATAAACTGTATGTTAGGTATATCATAAAACCTGCTGGTACAACCATAATTTGTGCATCCAGCCACAGACTGTGTTATAAATAATTGTGCTTTACTAGATTCTGTTTTCAGCAGTCAGCCTGTAGCTATATCTTTCCTCAGGAATTGTTCACCACATTAAAAATTACCACATGATTAACTAATGTTCTGTTTAGCATTTTTGCAGAGAATAATTGACATAGATGCACAATCAATGCTGTCTATACTACCTTAAATTTAGCTGCTTCAGCTCTCATTAATGCAAAAAATTGCATGAAATGTTATATTCTGATGGTGAAAAGTTTAATAAATGAAGCACAGCTCTGCTCTTCTGTCTTATGTTATGCAAAATAAGCGAGGATTTGTTCTTTGGGGTAGTGAGGTGTGTTTTGAGGGGGGAGGTGCTGTTAAAGAAAGCTTTGGACAGGCCAAATACACGACCAAATTTTCAATGAACCTCCCAGGATTTCTTTTTATTTAATACCACTTAGCTGTGAAATTTGAATTCTATTCCTTGATTTTAATGGTTAGTCTATTTTAAAACTATAGAAGCTTAATTGTGACATATGAAAGTCCTTATTTAGGGTAGATTTTTTAATTTGATGGCTGTCTGCCCTGCTGTGTAAATAGTCTCTTGGGTATGGATTTTTAAGAGTGTGTGTTCTCCTTTACATTTCACTGTGTAACAATTCCTCTTTACCCATCCTCTCCATCCTCTGAGCAAGCCAAGAGCAGACAATAGATACATACTAATGGAGCTGTGTACTTGCCATCTGTAAGAGCAGCTGCTCTCCTGCATCTGTACAATATGTTGGAACTGAGAGCTTCACTAATCTGCATAATAAGGAGAAGGCTTATCCCACTCTAGCTAATAATCGCAAACAATCGATGCACTTCATTCCCTCACTGTAGAACACAACAAAGTTTCAATATGTTTACATATTCTCCAGATATACAGAGGTCAAGCAAAAGAATGGACTGCTCATTCTGCCTCAAGCAGGGAAAAAAAAAAATATTTCCATTCTCCGTCGTTTGTGAAACTGTTATCAACAAAAATCCATTATTGTATTCTTATTTTGCAATTCAAACAGAAAATCAGAAACCTTAAGAACTGAATTAAAATATCAGTACATCAAATGAAGCATAGCTTTCAAACTGTCTGTAGTATTGAGCATTTTGGTTTTGTGCTATGACCCCCTCTCTAACCCTGAAAACATTAAATTAGCTATCATGATTTCCCTACCCTATGTCCTACCAAATATGATCCAGATAGAGGTGTGATACTAATTAATTTCTTTTGGTCCTAATTAATTACAGAAAAACACTTGCAAATAATTGTTTGAATGTCCTTTGCCTAACTGCTATGCACATACAGGATGAAGTTGAAATTCATAGCCTTTTTAGAATGGAAATTCGGTCCATGAGTCCCATACAGGCAGAAATGGCTGTAATGCTATATTACACTGAGGAGCAACAGAATGAGAAAGAAAATAGGCTGAGAGCAAGTGATGAACAGTATTTATTTTCATTTCATTTACGACACCAGAATGAGATGTATATCTCATCTTTACCAGCATCCTGTAGGCAGCAAGGCTGAGAGCAGAAAAATGATGAGAAAAAATTCCATGAAGAAAATAGAAAAGTAAAATTTGAAGGTAAGGGAATATCTACATTCCTGTTACAAAACCATCAAAAATAAAAGCTATTCTTGGATTTTTTTGGGAACTGCTTGCAATTGAATGTTTTCTAATATTGACAAATTACCCTAGATGAAATGCAAGAGACAATTCTGAAAGAAAACTGGGTGCAATAGCATTTACAGTGTTGAATTAACGTGAAGTCACTCTATTCCTAGCTTGTTTTCCAGGCAGCAGCAGGAGCTGTAGGCTGTAGCAGTAACCCATAGAAGGTAGGCAAACAGGTCTTCCTTCCCTCTCTCCCTGAGGACGATCCCGACAGTGCTCACAGCGACTCCCTCAAACCTTCCCAGTTATTCTAATGTATTTATAGAGCATAGTGATAACAACTGGCTCAAGAACAGTGCCTACAATAGCTATGAACTTGTTATCATTATCACAGCTTGTAGGACACAAGCTAATTCTGAAATCCTTTTGGTGTACTGTTGTAGAGCTAAAAGCATAGGGAACTTCCTGGATAACACGTGTTTTGGTACAGTGCATGCTAGGCAAACTGTTCCACTGTCTGTCTGGTGTGACCTTGAGCAATGTCTACTACAATAGGCACTGAACTGCAATGTTACCAAGGATCCATTTTAAGTCAATGTATAATAAGCATGTTTTTTATTTCTATTTCTTAAAAAAAATAATCCATGAATAGATCAGTTTGACCATTCATCCATCCTTTGACGTGAGTGTGGTCAGTGTTTTAAATCATGCATGTTTTTCACTGCCTTTTTTTTTTAATTTAGTTACTGTTCAGAAAAATTTTTGACAAGTATCATGGTAAAGAAACATGCCTTTTTCTTATATATCTTGTAAACTATGAGTCACAGGAAATAAAAGATTTTAAAAAACTTAACGACAAAATCTTTAAGCAGGGTGCCATCTGGCAAACCATTTGGAAAATATGAAGAATTTGCATGCATGTGTGCTATACAAACCTACTTATACCCAAGTAACTTTTCAGCTTCAACAGAGTTGAAATTTTATGATCAGGCACAGCCATAGCAATGTTTAGAAGCTGCAATCAGTTTGCTCTAGCCCCAACAAACCATGTTTTTTTGGTGGGTGAAAGGCCATGTGCCCTCAGAACCGGAGGGACTGAGCACCACAGAGTGCTGCACCTTTGGCCAGAGTCATTGGAGCATGCCTCGAGCACTTTGGCTTCACGCCCGCACTTACCTCTCCCAGCACAGGGACGTCCTTGCGGCAGCATTTGCTGTTTCTCTTGAGCAGGATGCATAAAGCTGGGTATCTTTGAAGCAGAAAATAGTGGGAGTTAGCAGTGCTTACGTCACCTCTTGTGATATCAGTGTGTTTTCTTCTTGCACCCCAGTAGCTGGAATCAGATAATGATCTCTGAATTTTAGTTTTCAGACTAAGTGGCTTCTTTTGGAAACATGAACCAAATATAAATGCACCAAACAGGCTAGAAGCTCTTACGTTAAAATCAATGCATTGTTATTTTTAGTTGTCTCAAAAGTCAGGGTTTAAACATGAATATTTGGTAATAGCATTGGTGATTCTGGAGACCATACTTGTGAGAAGTTGTGTATTTGTAAGCATGCAGTTAATAGATAGGCAGGAAAAAGGGGAGATAAGGTTGACTCACTCATGACAAAAAGGGGATTTTCTGAGGAGTATTCATGAATATTCTGGCTCTGGTTCTGGAGTCCAGGCAGGCAGCCTCAGCATTCCCCATCTGCGTCTGTGGGTGTGCAATAGCTGCCAGAACAGAATTTAGGGGAACACATTAAATTATGTGATTTTTTTTTTTTTCCCTAATCTGGGATTTTGTGAAGTCCTGGACACATGGGAGGCATGTCAATTTGTCATATTTCCATTTAATATTGCCATTCATACTGCAAAGGAGTACTAAGATTTTATGTTTCATGCTGTTTTCATACTCTGAGCTCTAAAAAGTGGAAGGAAACTTGGGAGAAAACTCAGACCCAGAGGATTTGGAGGTAGTGTCACATACGCCTATCCTCCTTTTCTCTACAGTCAGCCAGGCTCTTTGCTCACATCACACTTAAAAAGGAAACAGTAGCTCTAATGGGGGAAAATCAACAAAACCCAGTGACATCCCCAGATGTCCACCTTCTATTCAGTGACTGACAAATGTGCAGCAGATGGTGCAAGTGCTCCCGGATGTATTTACAGATCAATGTAAAAGTACGTAAATAAATAACCAGCAGCAAATGCAAGCCACCTACCTTACTGCTGGTGCCTTGGTGGCACTAATGAGACTGACCTGACTGGAGCAACGGAGGAAGAAAAAATTTGCTTGAATGTACCTGTGCATGGAAGGAAAATGGCAGATTCCCTGTTGTGCTTCTTGTATCTTAGATTCTCAAGCCCCTTTTGTTCCTAAGAAGAAATTAAAAGACAGTTAAGTGTCTTAGTTTTATTGTGGCCTCCATTTCTGTAGGTGTAGTGATCCTACCTCAGTCTAAGGCAGAATCTGACTTTTTCCACCCTCTGTATGTATGGAAATGTTGAGAGATGTGCGGTCTTGCCAGACCCTGTGGGGTTGACTCGTGGAAATCACTGTTTGTTTTCTCTGCAATGAGTTCTCCCTGCTTTTCTAAAGATGGAAGAGGAAGGGGAAAGTATGTTTGCCTTTCTATTTCCCTATATATAGCAGCACCAGTGGTTTCACTGAAGCACTGGCGGCACGGACCCTGCGGAAGGCTGACCACCTGGGTAAGGGACCGAGCCCCTATTCCCGCGTTTCACTAGGTTCTGCGTCGGATGGCAGGGCTTTGCTAAAGCAAAGAAGGAGCCCTGATTTATCAAAGCAAAGAGTTTTATAGGTTTCATGGTTTAGTGGAGGTTTGTAATCCCCTAAGGCTAATCAAACAGGAAAAAAAAGAATCAGTAAAACATTTTCCAGTGGTATTATTTTAACAGCCGTAATTATGACATGATCTGTAAACAAATGTGGGCACTGCACGTCTGCCACCGAAAGACCTCATCGTCTAAATAAAAGCGTTCTCCTTGAAGCTTCTAGGTGGGCAGAAATACTCCTGGTATTCCCCAGCTTGCCTTAAAAGCAAAACAGCCCCACTCACTTGCCCCTCTGTTCCCTGCTTGGGTTTTGGTGCTGAAGTTGGTCATGTCTCCTCCAAAAACAATCACATATAAACTTGTACTTGTGAGTAATAAACTTATTACTTGTGAGATGTTTCACACCTGTACAACACTTCAGTAAAGGCTGTTAGAAACATTACTATCTGGAAAATTTGGGTTAAAATTTTTGCCCAGTGAAGTTAATGAGTTTTTTTTTTGTCTGGGTAGGTTGTTGTACGTCTGGATGTGGGAATGCTTTGAAGTCCCACAGCTACCAGCTAACCACCAGGAGCACTTTACAAATAGTCTTTCACAATAAGTATTTATTAATTCAGCCATTTTTTCCATTTAGAAACATTTCTCTAGCTAGCTAAAACCGGAACACTGCAATTCTCCCAGTTTCTCTGAATTTGAAACAGCTGCTTTTTCTCCCAAGTGCCAGTGCAGGAAAAGACTACTGGACAACCTAACTTTAGCATCTATATTTTAGTATTGATGTATTGATAAATTTAGCCTACTATTGTAGCACTGACCTGAGTATTTGTTTCACCTGAGAACCTTCCAGAGCTGCTTTCAGACTTCACCTAAGAGGTTTTCAGAGTGGTAGAAACCATTACTGCATGTAGGAGTTTGATTCATTATCCTCACTGTTAAAAATTAGCACCATTTGTCTGTTTTAAAATTGTTTGCCTTTAAATTCAAACTCTTGTCTAGTTCTTAATAACACCAACACAATAAATTCTATATAGTTACAAAAATATTGATTTTCAACATGTTTTGAAGTAATGGATGCTCTTAAGAATACAGCCACACAGAAACGAACAGCTCTCAAGGCAAATTGACTCAGTGGAATTTTTGCACTCAGCTTCAATGGGTCCAGGATTATCCTCTTCTGCTTACAGGTATTAGGAGATTAAACCTTTGTTGGATATTTATGATTCTTCTCTGATGAATATATTGTTTGGAAAACTCAATTTTTATGAGTTCGCACATTTTATATTTTGTATTGCATGGAATAAAGATTTAGACCCAGACTTTGGACCTGAAAACTAAACAGAATCCAAGTGACAGAGTCAGGTGGTGCTAAACCTGGGAGTCTGACATGGGGGCAACAATATTCAAAGAAAAAAAAGAGAGGTCAGTGACCAAACACTAAATCCGACTGCAGGATCAGTGACTGGAAGGCTCAAATGCCGTCTTTTTTTTCCTCATATGGACAACTTTTCCTCAAGCTGTCTCTGAAACAACTTGCATCAACAACTGGACAATGTTTACTAAATGAAGCCTTCTCTTCTTGCAGTTCGTTGGTTTCAAAGTTTAAAGCACAATGTACCCTTTACCACAGAATATTTCTATTTGCCTTCCTGCAGACTCCAGTCTGTAGTGTACTCTTGCATGCACGGACTTTTTTTTTTTTTAATGTGTGTGTTGGCAGTTTTTATCTCTTGTGTGTGTTTTAGCTGGGACAACTGGGTATGTCCAGCAAAATGCACACAGTTTTGTTTTGTTTTGTTTTGTTTTTTTAACTTGTCTTTTATTTGGGAGGTTGGAGAAATGACACTGCTTTTGGAAGAAGGAAATCCTAATTTTTAATCTTGGCTTTGCCACTAATTCTCTGTGGCCATATAGATCCAAACACATAACTCAAGAAATTATACCCAAAGTACTTAGCTAAGGCAGCAACATTTACCCAAGGTCCTGGACGGAATTTGCAGCTTCTGTGCCACAGCACCCTGTTCCTGGGAGCAGCCCTTGCTGATGCAAGCAGCAGCCATATGTTTAACTACATTATAGCTATAGCTTTTTTGATCTTGGGTAACCAAATTTGTTGCTCTATTTAAATTTCTCCATTGGCCAAGTGAGAATATTGACGCTTTCATCGTGGAGGTAGAATGGAGTTAAAGATATAAGTGATACAGTGCTCTGAATTTATGAAGTGCCAAACCATGCCAAATATTGTTATTAGTAGAAGTCTACATTTGTAAAAAAACCCAGTTCTTACAAAGATGAAATTAATTTCCGGTAAATGATGCATTTTGGATAAGGCCACGGAAGGGGTCCTGTGAAAATGTGGATAGTGTTAAAACTCCTCTAACCGTTCAGTATGAATTATTTTCAAAAAGAGAAATTTATATGAGCCATACAATATATCTATCTATCCAGCTATCTGGATGTAATTTTCATTCTGTAATTCCTGTTTTATTTTTCTTTTGCCTTCCAATAAAAATCAGAAGCTATCACAATTTCCCTTATCAAGAGTATTCATGTTATATCTCCTGCAGAGTACATGTCAGAGTTAAAGAAGTTTCTCTGTGTCCAGATGTGACGATGTTCCTGACTAAACAGCCAGATTGCATGCAGAACAGCAAACAGTACTGAATGGGGAATAAAAGTTGAGTTTTAGGGGAAGGAATGATGTGCCTGCAGGACATAGCAGCCAGGGTGAGTTATTTTGCCCTGAGCTCCTGGCAACCCAGTCTACACAACAGGTAATTCAAAGCCAGCTCAACTATCTTTACACGGTAATGGAGTAAGTATGTCACCCATTATTAATCCTGTGCTGAAAATAACAACTTCAGATGTACTCCAGATGTCCTGACATCTTTTGTACAAAAGGCTACTTGCTTGGGCTCTGTATAAGAAAATAGAATTCACTTTTCAATACTGTTTTTAAAATGTAAGAAAGCAAACAAATACAACTGCGTACCAAATAAGTCTGCCGTTGCCAATGTTAAATACCTAGTGAAAAGGAAACTCCTATTTTTCAGTGTAGTTTGAAAGCAGCAGCTTTGAAAGACAGCTGCTTCTGTGCACCTTTCAAGTTATTTAGCTTTTCCTTAGCCGTGTGTTATAATGATTCGTTCTGTTTGAAAAACATAGAGCAAGGGAGTACATTTTCAGTTCTGTGATAAGCGGCATGTGCTTACCTGTAGGAATACGGGTAAATCCTTGCATTGGTGCTGGAGGAGGTTTGCACTCAAAAGACCTGTGAAAAATCTTGGTTTAAGGAATGTTAATACTGCTACTAACAGCAACAAAAATCAGACCTTCTTGCTTTTAACTTGAAGCAAGGAAAAAATACGGAAGGTGAGAATGACTTAAAGATATTGAATAATTGGTAAAGTCAAATTAGATTTTAAATGCATTGGGTCTTCTGACTATAAATGCAATGGACCATTTTTTCCTCTTCTTTGCATCATTACCACACTAGCTGAAATAAATGATGTTCCCCTTTTTAGTCTATGACACTGTAGTGATGCCATTTCACACATCTAAGAGGGAGCAGATTTTGCTTGAATAAGCCTATTAAAAAATTCCTTGTTTTTGTTGTATCGATGTATGCTGTGTGTGACAGCACAGCAGGTGGCTGTATTGAGGTGAACTCTAATTAATTCAAATCAAAAAGTGAGACCCCCAGATAACAAGCTGTACAATTAGCGAATTACATCAAGTGTATGCGAGCATCTATCAGCAATAGCTGCCTGGCCACCGGTGCCCTAGTGGTAAATCCAGCCAATGTGTTATTCATGACTGTAGCAAGCACTTCTCCAAGCAGTAAACCAAGAGGAGCTGCGTGGGTGATTTCCTGTTGCTACTACCACCTCCCAGCCAGACTCCGCGAGCCTTTCTGTCACAGAGGGTCTAGGTGCCAACTGGGGCAAAGACCCTGGGCTTTGGCCTGGGTTGCACTGTGCGGTAGTCCAGGGGGTTGTTGTGACCACCCATTTTATTAAGAAATAAAATAACAAATAACAATAGGAAACACAATGGGTGGTCTTCTTACTTCCTTTTTCTTAGAGAGCCCTGAGCTGTAGAATGTATTTATGAATAGTGCAGACTTACACCTACTTTTAAAAGCTGTGCTGTGAGTATTTCACTGTGCTTTTCAAAGTAGCTATAAAACATAGGAAGGACTTAGGGGGAAAAGATTCTGCTCCCACCGTAAATCAAAAGTGAGCAGACAAAGGTCAAAATACCAAAAGCCACAAGAACATTAACACTTAAGATATAAAGATTTCCTAAGGAACTAATGCTTGCTCTTTCCCCAGATAAAGCAGACACCTTATCTTTGAGAGTTTACAAAATGGAGCCAAGCTATACAAGTAACCACTTAACTAAACCAAGGCCTGGATCTTTTAGCAGTCTGCAGTCATTAAAGCTCTCGGAAGGTCTCCCAGGAGCCAATATGCTTGCTTAAGTATATGCTGTAAAAGGTCCCTGAGATTTACAAGGAACTGCTCCATGCTAAGCTAGGCACCATCTGATAAACAAGCAATTTTAGCTTCAGACTAAATGATGCTCTTTGAGGCTTTGATTTACAATGCTGCAGATGATATATTTGTAGTTCTAGGATAGGTTCTGCTGTGGACCTGCTGTGATTACTCATCCATGAACCAAGTTAGGGCTCAGATCTTCAACTAGGAGGTCAGAAAATTGTCAGTAGAGCAAGAAATGTTTGATAAGGTTTATTTAGATGCTAACCATATTTTAAAAAAAATTAAATTAAGCAAACAGGGGTGAACAATTCTTAAGCTTTCTAGGGACTAAGCCTGTTTTTATGTTTTTGGTAGTTTAATCTTAAACGTATTTTGAGTGAAAAAGATACAAAAGTAAGTCCCAAATTGACTTTCTGGACTAATTTTACTTTCATTAGACTATCTTTTGAAAACAGGAATGCACTTAGCTTAACATCTTAAAATAGAAAATACTAATTTAGAGTTTATGAAATTTCTCAATCTTGTTATACTTCTCCCCAACATCTAAAAAACAGCTTGGAAAGAAGCAGCACAAGAGAAATCATGTAAGCTTCAGAAATTTAGATTAAAAACTCAAAAATAGCCTTAGGGGAAAGCAAGCAAGCAAGAAAGCAAGCAGAACCTAGCATTTCAGGAATGCATTGCTTTCATAATTTTTTCACTGATCCAAGACCTATGGGCCCAATCCTGCACACTGCTGAGTGCCTCCTGAAAAGTGGTGAGTAGTCTCAACTGCTATGAAAAGCAGGGATTTTTTAGATGTTCCTCTAACTTTCCTGTCAGGAGTACACAATTCATGGATTAAAAAAAATGTGATTTTAACCTTGCCACTACAAATATTCTGATTTTTTTTTCCAGAAAAGAACACAGATCAAGCATTGTTAAAAGTAGATTAAACACAAAATGTTTTAATTCAGGAAAAAAAAAAAAGTTAATTTACTGCTTTTAAATATAATTTATAGGTTTTGAAATTTTGAAATTCTTTTCTGTAACACTAACTGTTGACCTTGCCTCATTAATATGCCACTGGAAAAGCCTAGAAATTTTTTTTTTGTTATCACAAAATCTGTAGACAAATTTTAAACATATACCTAGATTTTTGCTTCTTTTTCTAAGTGGATTCAAATGTAAAGCTTAGAGTTTTGAGAACTGTGGTCCTGAAGATTTTCAAAAATGCTTTGCTTTAAAGTCTGGTTGGCAAAAACATTTTTAAATGCACAATTTTGTTTCACTTTTAAACCTATTGGTCCTTAGTTCTTTCAAATACTTAGTCCATGAAGCCTTCTGCTTGGAAGTGTAGCATGCCCTGAATTCCCACCAGCTTGGCTTCTTGCAAAATTTAACTGAATTTATATTGAAGTTCATGAAATCATTATGATTTCATAATGCAAAGAAGGCATTTATCAAATGAGCCTATGACTGAAAGCAAACAAAACCTGTTGTGTCAGAAAGCCTCTGGGACTTGACAACTGCAGAAGTGGATGTTGCCAGCTGTACTGGTGCTTTCCTATTGGGGGGAAATATATAACAAGATGTTTTCATTTTTAGCAAATACTGTGGAAAGTGT
Source organism: Morus bassanus (assembly GCA_031468815.1). Lineage (NCBI taxonomy): Eukaryota > Metazoa > Chordata > Aves > Suliformes > Sulidae > Morus > Morus bassanus. The sequence continues at coordinate 25,341,388 of CM062574.1, read as the reverse complement.
GCATGTGGTGGTCGAGATACTCAGGTAATATAATCCTGTGTGTATTATATGACATCAGTTAAATTCAGAGATGTCGCACTTATTTAAATGTCAGTGAAGGATTATATTCAGGGTCTGGAAATTGTTAAGAACTGCAATTGCAGTCACATTAATAGCAATAGCTGGACTTAAGGCTCCAAAACTGTATTATAAACAACTATCTTTACTCATTTTCTGCAACTCACCTTTTTCAGATTCAAATTTAGAATACAATGTTTTTGTTGGAATCTCTTAGTACAGTTAAATCTGGCCTGTATACTAAAGAACCAGTATATTTTTCTTGAATGCCAGCTGGTGGATATCACCTTTGAAGTAAGAAGGCAATACCCTGACTTTTATCCTGTTCACAGTCTAGATGCAAGTAATTAAGTCCTGCATTTTCTGCAGATATTGCATGCGATATAAAACGAATTGTAGCAGGAGCCTGATAATGCAGATATCTCATGGGAGGGTTCTACTTCACAAAGCTCCCTATTAAAGTTTTAACAGCTTCAAGAAAATTACTTTTACTTGAAACAACCCAGACACTATGCATTGGCCACCTTCCAGAGGGTGTACTTCTGTCATTCCTAGTGACATGAACGGGACTTACAGATTTGCAAATAAATGCTCTATACATTATACATAAATATATATGTTAGATATATAATGTCTGTGAAATATGATATCAAGGTTCAATTAGGAATGTAAAAGGTCACTTAAAAGGAGCTTAACTTTTGAAGTAGTGCATAAGAGCAGCACTGGTGTTCTTTTTTTTTGGTTTCAAGGCTTTACATAGAATTAAATATGATTTCTTTAATGACAGAAATGCTAGTAGAAAAATAAGCAACTTATAAACCACAGCTTTTACTATCACAGTTTTTTATCTTTCCCTTTATTGAGAGAGACTCCATGGGAAGAGGTTTTCTGAGAGTAGTAGGCTAGACGTGAGTTTCTACGTTAAAAAGTTTAAACCAGTAAAGGCTTGCAAAGACATGCTGTCACGCAGAGCAGGCTGGGTACAAGCAGTTTAACAGAGGTGGAGATAGGCTTTGTTAGCAACCTTGCTGCTCAGCTGGGATTTTCAACTGCTTTAAAGCCAGATCTGTCCCAGTCCCTCAAGTCAGGGGACCAGGGAAGCCAGCAGAAAAGAGTCAAACCACGCTGGAGCGGTTGCAGAAATGATTAGATGTGCCCATTAACATCCTAGCTATGAGCATCCTCTATTTCAGCAGACAAGTGTAGGTAAGTGCAGGTCTCACAGGTAAAGACTCAAATTGTTGTCTTCTGGTCAGAGGAGATTATAATGGATCCTTTCCGCTCTTTGCTTGTCCCCCTCCTGCCATGAGTCTGCTGTCCTGTCAGTGGTAGATGGCAGCTTGGGCTCTGTTGTCCAGTGATCAATCGCAGGGCTGACTCACTGCCCTCTCTTCAGATGTCTGCCCTCTCCACAGGCTGCATGGACAGGGGACCAGCAGAAATATTTTACTCCGCCGTTTCATTCTGGACCCATTAAAGCCATCATTGCTGCTGCCAGGTGGTTTATGTTGTTTTTTCATCATTAAGAGCCTCTTCATCCAATGCCAGAGTATTGGACTGGCAAACCAAGAGTGCTTTTTCCTCCCTGCTCTGTTCCTGGGGTTTTCTGACCTGTGAAGCTTGGTCCTTGAGATCCTCCAGCCTCGTTTCAGCTGTCAAGGTCAGATGAATGTGGAATCTGAATCCTCATGAATATCATTATGCCCCAGAATTTTCCCAAATTCTGCATGCTGGGACCTTTTCAGATCCTTTGCAAGGCTACTCATTTTGAAAAATAAAATAAATTGGTAAATCTCCATTCCAATTGCAGAAGATAGAATCTAGGCAGCTCACAAAAATGTGAAAATATGCAAAGTAAACAGATTGTTTCTGACAGTAACAACCCTGCGATTGCATAAAGCATCATCAAATTGCAACATGCACGTATTAAGCTTTGAGAACAACTGAATTCACAGTGACACATTCTCAGCTCTTGAATTCATTATCACACCTGCTCAGCTTGGAGATTTGCAGTATCGTACCTTGTTCTCAAGGTGGCCTACAAAGGAGCACTGTATTATCAAGGTAATCTCATTTAGGTTCAATTTTCTGAATTTCTATGTGAGCTATACAGAGAATTGTAGCAAGGGCAGGGCGAAAGTGTGCCAAATAGAGGTAAATATACGCAAACTCTTCTTTGGGTGGTGCCATCTGGAAAGATGCCCATAGCAAGTCCATAAGTGCTGCTGAAAGGAGATTGCAAAGGGGCAATGTGCTGCAGTGCCATGAAATCGTGCTATAACTGTGGCTGTAGAGAGCCCAGCTGAGCTGATCCACACACACATTTCCCTCTGTGATTTATAACACTGTAAATTTATTACACAGAAGTTCCTAGGAAAAAAACCAAAACCAAACCTAAAAATTTAATTCAGTGGGCAAATGGTAATAACAAATCACCAGAAAACAAGTTTTTTAAAACAAAAGAAATAAATACTTCTGGACATAGCAGCTGGGCTGTCAGTCCCCTAATAAACATATTTTCATCCAAGTACAAAGAAATACATACTCCATGACAGTGCTACAATTGTGACCCTGAACAGTATGCTGGGGATTCTTTAAATCAGTATGTTAATGAATACTCTTACAGACATTTTTGGTAGTCTAATATATTAACAGGCTGTAGAATTTAAGAGTATTTTTAATTGCTGTGACTTCTGTTAGTTCTACCAGATAGCCTACTGGAGTATTTTTCCACTTATTCTAAGGAAACATATATGCGCAGACTTGTATTTGACACTTGTCAGTAGATGTCATTAATGTGTATATAAATAATTTTTTTATGGTTGTCTTTTCCAGAAGTAGTTATTGTTGTTATGGTTAGAATGTGAGAGTTCTCTTGTAATAGTATTTATTTAAGGCCAGAATTAAGGTTATGCAGTGATGCAATACATTCGTTATAAAACAAATGTGTACTGAAGCAGCACACAATTTATTGTGTATTTCTATCCATTTCCTTGATTTTATGTAATTGACACTTGAAGATGAGACAGTTGATATATTTATTAAAAATACTTTAAACTGTTAAAGGGTTTTCATTTTTCTTTGTTTGGGTTCACTCTAATGTCTTTATTTACATATTTTATTTCCTTATTTCTCAAAAATGTACTAAAGTACAGTTTTCCAATAAGAAAACTATTTCCTTTCATGAGAGGCTCCATGCTACTACAGTAAACAGCTGCAGTGTAGCCAAAGCCAATAGCAGCTGGGAACTGATAGACGTATTTCTGCAGTGCAAGATCTTTCACAGTCTTGCAGAACTAGTTGGTCAGACAGAAGTCACCCCAGCCACCTCTAGGAGGGAGCACTGGAGTGCAGCGCTCTCTTGCACCGCAGTAACATGTGCAAGCAGTACGGCGTCTCAAAGCGGGAATCTTCTGTCATTAAAAAAACCAGTCAGTGGCAAAACACTCTCTGCTGCTTCTTCCAGTCTTTCGCATACTTATGTATATGGAAAGTAGCATACTAATTAAAAATCATGACAAATTAAAAGAAGAAAAATAATTTAGAAATTTCTCATCCTTTTTCCAGAGAAGCATATTACGATGTTACTGTGTTTCACGTTTTCAGTGCAACCGTCTCATTCAGAAATGTCTCTCTGCCCGGGGATTTAAAACCCTGTTATATTGCAAAAGTACCTTCTTATAAAAGAATGTTTTGGGTAGGGTAGCCCTAACTCTGTCTCTATAGTCAAAAGAGAATGGTTGGAGAATCTTGGAGATAAGGACTTTGGGGTCAGAAAACTTTCCTGTAAGCAAGATGTAACAAGATGAGCTATAAAGACATTTTATTTCTATTGTGGTCACAGGACAGTAAGTCAAGAGAGCAGAATGTCCCCTTCACTGTCCAGTCTGCAGCAGCTTACTACTCATGTAGCAATCATCATGAATTCAGTATTGTAACATGGAGATAATTCAGCAATGAGGAAAGTGTTTTCTTATTGTATTTAAAGACAGAATCTCACTGTTTAAGAGGAGAACTTCAAGAGAGGAGCAAACTCTTCCTGTTAGCTAAAAGAAAAGTACATCACAGATGAGAAGTTGCCAACCAGATAATTGTCACTAATAACACAGCAGTCTGTCCTGATAGTTTTTCCTGTTTTTTTGTTTGTTTGGTTTTTTGTTTGTTTGTTTGTTTGTTTTGGTTTGGTTTTTCTTTTTCCTCATTGTCAAAGCAAATGAAACCATTATCAGTTTGTGGCAAATACAGTTTTTCATACCTGCTTTTTATTCAGAACGCTAGTCCTGTTTTTCTTTCCTTTTTTTTCTATAAACTAAGTATCTCCATTTTCAGTCATAAAAGGAGAGAAACAGTAGACATACAGATAATTTTCCCTTTAATTCCATGATATAAGAAAACATACATGTGTCTACATCAGCCTGTGCCAGTTTCAAGATGCAAAATACATTTGGACCACGTTGTTAAGTAGGTATGTCTTTTGTATTTCATAGGGATAGTAGCACTATGTCAGATGAGGAAGAGCACCATTCTCTCTTCTTTCCTCTTCCCTCATTATCACTCCAGCCTCCCAGTCCAGTCTGATAGCTGGAACATTTTAGCCAGGTTTTTAACAAGGCTGGTCCTTATGCCTCAGGATTATAAGCAAGGCTAGGAGTGCTATGCTACTGCAAGATGTCCTCATGAAATTTTCAGCTACAGAGTCAGCTTTGGAGAGGTAGAAGCAGTCCTCTGCTCCCGTGGTCTTCACTGCAACCCAAAGGCTCTCAACAGCTCCTGGAAGAAAAATCTTCTCATGCACAGGTCCTGCCTAGTCGCAGGTCATTGTCAGACACTAATGTTGATCACCTCTTCTAACCATTAACAATAGCTAAATAAAAAGATCCAGATATATTTCAGTAAGTACCAAGGAGTATAACCAAATAGTCTGTTCTCCTTTGCCACTAATTTTACGCTATATATCACTAAGTCTGTCTGTCAATAAATACATTTTACCACAAATGTGCCTGATACTTGTGTATTGAGATACATTTCCAGATAAACATGTAAGAAGACCATTCAGATACCCACAGGTAAATGGAACTTGCATTTATTACAGCATTTATATTCCTATTAGAATTCAAGAGGCTTTTTTTTCATTGTATTCAGCAGTCTCACGGGGTCTGCAGTGAACTGTTTTAGGCCCTGATTTAAATGATTATCAGTAATAATTGCATTTCTAAAGCAGTAACACTTCAGTAAAAACACAAAGACTTACTCAAAGAGGATACAGCACAATATGGACTATATTTCAAGCCTATTCCTTCTCACAGAAATGCTTCTTTAAGCTTTAGGGCAACACTGATCTCATATTACTGCAGGTATGCTATAGTGTAAAAAAGTTAAATTTGCCATTTAGCCCCCTTTAGCATTACTTTAGAAGCAAACATACCTTCATGCAAGCTTTGTTTTACTGAATGAGTTGCTCACCTCCACCAAATGTAGTATGCTAGAAGAGAAGGTGGCTGGCACAGCTCCTAATGTGCTTGATGCTAACCAAAGCCATCAGCACCTCAGGGGAGGCTGCAATGGCCCCAGCTGCAAACAGGGAGGCTCAGCAGCCCTAAGGGAAGGCAGGAGAGCAGCTGAGTGTGTGGCATGGCAGTTGGAGCAGGTGCATTGGGTTACCCTGATCAGGAGCCATATAATGGCTGGGGGGGGGGGTTGGGGTGCTTGGGCTTGGCTTGATGGTGCTCTGGATGTGATAGGGTTGTGTCTCTGTGCTGGTTTCCAGGTATTTGCTTATTTTAAGTCTTCTAATTTGATTCTTTGTTCACAGCTTTGCTCTGGTGGTGGCCATGAGGGGTGCTTTGCTAAGGACTCTTTTTTTTATTTTAGTAGGAGAACTATGCTTTAGTCCCTGTAGGACTTGAGAGGCTGTGTCCCTTCTGGACCTGCTGGAAGAAGAGTAGGAATCTGCTTCTTTCTTCAGGTGTCTCACTTTGTTTTCTGTCTTGAGCACCTTGCAGTTATTGCTTTGTAGTGTGGTTTTAAATGTTGGTTGAGTGTTTTTGGGTAGGTACTAAGTGCAGCATTACTGGGGAATTAGCATAATCTAGCTGTCCTCTACCCAGGGAGTGAAAAACTTGCAGTATCAAACCAGTGTTTCTGTTTTGCTCTGTGTAACCCTTCCATGACTCTGTTACCCTTATTGCAGAGATAAGACCAACTCTTAAAGCATTGCTTATATGCCAAAGAAACTAGGATAAGGTTTGACTGACAAAACTCAATAAAGAAATCTCAGTGCAACTGTGTGAAATAAGACTATCTCTGAGGAAACAAACACAGCTGCTCTAAATGGTGGTCATTACAGAAGGTCCCCCTGTTTTCTTGCCAGTTTAAGTTCACTGGCTTCGTTAGGTCTAATTCTAATTTACCGAGGACTGAAATTCTCCCTTTGTAACTATGTCTGTGTTGAATTATTTGCCAGGTCAGCAGTTGTATGCTGAAGCTACTGCCATATGCTGCAGACAAGGGAATCTGTAGTTTGTATTGATGAAGCTCAGTGTGGTTTTGAGCAGGAGGTAGAGTTTGCTGGTGGCCATGGTTGCTTCCTCTGTCTTTGCTTCAAGTTTATGCTGCATTACCTATGTCAGTAACTGACTGCCGGTTGTTACAATGGAGAGAATTCCCTGAGTAGATGAGGTTTAAGCCTTGTCTCTTATTTCAAAGAAGGCAGTTCCTCTTACACAGAGTGTGAAAGGCCCGTGTGTCCTTTTTTTCCCTGCTATTGCATGCTGTTGTTACTTTGAATAAAACCAAATTGGCCCTTTCAAATGGGAAAAAACTTGAAGAAAATGGAGAAGGTAGCAGAGGGGAAAATATGCAGGCAATGAAGAGCTAGGTACAAAAAGGAAGTGAGCTGAACGGGAAAGGAGAAAGAAATTAATAGAAATGGCCATGAGAATGATATTTACAGGGTAACCGCAGGAACTCAAAACTTTGAAGAACAGAGCAAAAAGTAGGAAATAAGAAAGAAGAGTTGCAGTCACTTGTGGGAGCTCTGCAGGCAGACCACAAGCTGTGCACGCATGGGGGTGGCCTGACTGTCCCATCACCTGTTTCTGCACCTCTCTTTGAGTGGTCTTGTCCTTCTTGTGCTGACCTCCCCAGCTACTCCTGGTGCTTTATTCATGCTTGTGTGAATGTCTGAAAGAGGGCCGGGGGGAGCAGCCTGGTGTAGTGGCTGCAACTGGCAAAGCAGGCTTTTACCCTACCCCTGGCTCCTTCCTTTTTCTGTGGCTCAGAAGTTGTAAAGTGTGAATGAAAGTCAAAAAGAAAGTGAAAGTCAGAGGTATCTCAACTATTGCTATAAACAAACACTGAATTATGATATATTTGCAAAGGTCTGGATTTTTCCTATAGTAAACTCAGGTGGTAGAAATGGAAAACTGTGGCTGGGTTCTGCTCTCATTGAGGTGGACTAATGTTGGGCTTTGGAAAGGCTTTCTGATCCCTCTGTTGGCTGCCTGGCTGGTGGGAATGGGTTCTGCTTGGAGTTTTTGACTTTTTTTTTTAATTGAAGTTGCAGAGAGTTGTGCAATGACTATCTAAAGCAAAAATTTTCTACTTGATGATTGGTGCATGTTAGAGTGGAGATGGGAAAACAATAAAAGGCAATATTTATAGAACACCTGGGGAAATGGGATGAATTTCTACTGGAAATAATGGACACTGTGAAAGGCCGAGTGCAGCCTTATTTTGACCTTTGTTCTGATGTTATAAAGTTGCTATGTTAGGAATGTAAAATTGTTTGCTTATGGAAAAGTGTTTGGTTTTTTTTTAAAAATGTGATTAGAAACTAAGTAAATACATGATTCCTCATTTGAAATGAGAAAAAGTTTAGTACTGCTTTGGAATACTTTTTTTGTGGGAAGAGGATTTAGTTGTTGCTATTAGAACATTTTTTTGTTAGCTTTTCAAGGGTTTGACTATCCTGGCAGCACTCAGTTCACTTAACAGTAGGAAGGTAGATCATACTCTTTGAAAAAGTGAGAAAAGTATATTACTTTTATGGCTTTTATTAATAATTAGTTTATATTGTCCAGTGTGAATTCAGTACTATAAAATAGCGATGCTATTTTAATATTGGGAGCTCTGCTGTTTGGTTTTCTTATATTTGCTCTAATGAATAATCTCAGAAGAGGCTTAAATAATGAGAAGAAATGGGTTTGAGTCTTTGACTCGGGGGGGGGGGGGGGGGGGGAGTTAGAAGAAACAGGGTCAAGTCTCCAGTGTGAACCTGAGTGATGCACAACTTTTTAAATGGAAGAGGTCTCAGTTCCCTGTTCTTGAAAAGGTTTATCAACAGATAGCACAGAGTTTGGGGTCCTTTCCCATTAATTCTACCCTGGAAAAGTCAGGGAAAGTTTTGATATCAGTTACAAAACTTCAAAATTGACCTGTAGGTCCTCATTTCCAGTAGATTGTCTACCACTTTCTTGTAGATTTAGGGTGATGTTTCCTGAAGCACTTTAGATGTTTATGCATACAGATTTTTTTTGCATCGAGTCTCTTTTGCTGTCTTAAAGAACAAGGTAGGGAAGCTACAGAAGAAATGTAGGGAGTCACGTGCATCTTTCATAGGTTAGGGGGAGGTGTAGTGGCGTGGCTGGAGCTTTGCAGAGAACAGGGGTCGGGCTCAACACCTGGGTCCCTTGAGTCTTGCAGCTGGATACGAGGTTGTGGAGTCAGGGTATAACAGAAGCGGTTATCTCTCAGCTTGGGTCCTGCAGGAAACTGGGAGTCAGTATGATAGCTAATTTTCATGTGGTTGATGTTAATGATAGCAATTTCTAACACTGAGCTGAGGTTAAAGCTCAAAAAAACTTGCCATTTCAGGTGACTGGGACTGCAGTATCCCCTTGAGGGTATTGATCAAGTAAAGGAGGGGAGTCCTTTTCAGGTATCTGATGTGAAACTGTATTAATTTAAAGAAGCCAGTAGAGTTTTAGGTTTTATCAAGTACTGAAGCACTAGTAGACATTAATTTCTACTTTGTAGTTAAACATCCAGCAAAATACTGAGAATGTGTAGTGGAAATCAGCATGTTTTGCTTTTAGGTGGTGGTTGAAACTTTCTTGTCACAGAGCAGAAGAGTCTTGGAGATTAAGAATGCATGACTTGGGTAAAGATTTAAATAGACAATTTTCTCTGCAGGGTTGTGTAGGACTATTTTTCATTTTTAGATGTGTTTTAAGTGGCTGCAGGCCAGTTGTGCTATGATTCAACATGTTTTAGTAAGTTGTAATATATAATCAGTCATATTTCAGATTAATGACTTGATTAATTTGGGAAAAATGTGTATACATTGCACTTTATTTTAAAATAGCAGTGTGCAGTAATGAACCAAGCTAGTCTCTTATATTACCTGCCTTATTAGAGTAATAATGTGCAGATCTTGCTTTGCAGTATGATTACAAACACTTTTTGACATGTAAATTCACTCATGTTCTGCATGCTTCTATTGATTTTTACAAAAGAGAATTGGTTTATTTGACCTACCTTACTTGATTTTTTTTCCAAGAAAATCAATATAATAAAGTAATTCTTTCCTGCTACCCTCTTCTTCACTAAGCTCTTTTGAGAACAGTCAGAAAATGTCTTCCCTTCAATTATTTCAGACTTGTTTGCATTAAATCCTTTCAAAGGGACCCACGTAAATATGCTACTTTAATAAGGATGTCTCCCTGTGATATAAGCTAAATAAAATTTTACATTTAAGGTGAGTAAGAACCAGTTATGGAGAAAATTGTTCAATATATGTTCCATCCTAATTTCTTTTTCCATGCAAAACCTGCTCCAGCTCTAAAGTAGGATAGGAGTTTGATGATACAGTATGCATAATTTATGCTTTTGGCCTTCTGTCTGCCCTTCTTTTTCTAGAATCCTACATATTTAGATTAGGTAAAATTATTCTTGCCTCCTATCAATACAGTTTGTTTTCAAGCAATATAATGCAACATATAACATAGACTACTTAGGGTAAAGTAATATTCTTGGTTCTGCATGACAGATCCTGACTTCAGCATTATCTGAGTTCTGTACATTTAAGGAAGATCAGAATAGCAGGGCTTTGTGAACAGAATTTCTTTCTGATATCGTAGTAATTTTGTTTTTAATAGAGGTTTAGATGACTTTTAATATAGCTATTCTAGAAGTTTTGCCGACTGATAATTTTGGTTAAAGTTCAATTTATCTATTGCTCATTACTGATTAAAAATAATCTGCTGGCTCTGTGGCTCTGATATCATTTACATGGCTAAAAGCCATTTTCTGCTGCTGAGCAGGAGCCTCACTCAGTGCTGATACATGTGTGCTTCACCTGGATGATCAGACTGAGGTTACTGGGCTGTAATGCGATCAAAGAAAGGAGGCAGGCTCCCACCCTGACAGCCATTTGGCTGCCCTTAAGGGCCCTTACAGCCAGGGAGAGTGAGACAGCTGGAGATTCTTTTTGCAGAACAAGGTGTTTTCTCCCACAAAGTGTATAGGACTCATTTGGGAAGTTCACCTCTCTGTGAATCCAGGTATGATCTAGTGATGACTTTGCAGAAAGAATGGAATACTTTGTACCACCCTGACAAAGTTAAGCAGTATTCCTGTTTTAATTCAGTGACAGTAATGAAATTCAGTGACTAGACTGCACAGTGTATCAAACACTGTTTTGATACTCATTGCATGTGGTCTGATCCAGAGTCTGTTGTATGTGGTTTGAGTTCTTCTATCCTCTGTGTTGTTATGTATTACCATTACTGTAAAACCTTCGTAAGTGTATTTTTGAGATTTCCTCACAAAGTATCATTTTAAATCTCATAATCCTTCAAGGCAGTGGTTTAGACCAACATGCCTCTGAGCTATTGAAATTTGAGTGGGTCAAATATGATTTGCCAAATGAAAAGTGCCAAAATTTGGCATTGCCACATGTTTTTGCAAAACATCTTTGTTTTTCATACTCTTTCAGTGTCTGGAGTCATAGCGAGCAAAAAAAAAAAACTTTGTGTCAAATATTCAAATGTGGTCATATGAGGTGCTACCATACCAAAGAAAAGTTGAATTTGATTGAAAATAAATATTTACTGTTAAAATAATTTTATGAAGCTGACATTAAAAAGGGTATTATTGCTTCAATAATAAAAGACTGTAAAGAGACCAAGGTAAATAATGGGCTCTTGATTTTGGGAATTTAAATGCTGACTTTAATTTTAGATTCAACTTGTAATAATGTTGTTCAAACTTTTCAGCAAATTTACAAGTTGACTTTTTTGAAAAATTACTATTATAGTTTCAATTTTTAATAAGATTTTTTGAAGTATTCTAAATTATTCACAAAGGGAAATAGTTCGTTAAATGTCAACAAACTTCCTTATTTCAGTTACTTAACAGTCTTTTTCTAGTGTAATTGGAATCACACATTCCAATTACACATTGGAATTCATTTCCAGAATGAATTAACTGAATGCTTTGATTAGCCTAGTTATCTTTTTTTAATTGGAAAGAACTTTGCAGAACCCCCAAACTGATCCCATTATAGCTTTGAAATGGCAGAATTGAATAGAATTCTTATGTAATATTGCCAATCTGGAATTTAAACATAAAAATCCTCCCAGTCAAGAAATTAAAAATTAATTTATTTCAGTTTCTTTAAGTTGGTCTTTTGAGTCTTTCAGGTGCTTTTTGGGTCAGTATTTTCACCCTTCAACAAAATTATAAAGTTCTTAGTTTAGAAAAACAGCAACAACAATGTTAAATTTATCACAAAACTTTTCCATACTGAAGCTTTAGAAAAAACACTGGACTACTCATGCAGCTGAATGTTTGAAGCCCTGCTTTAGAGGGAATAATTCAGATTCTTCCAGTTGTTTACAGTGGGGTGGGGAGCTGTTGGCTGTGCTGCCTGACTGCAATGTCTGCTTAAGGCAGCACAGCTGGAAATGAGTTTGTGTGCAGATGCACCCGCAAGGTGGAAGGTGTTCTTCCGAATGCTTTTCCAAACGTTTCATAGTTCATCTCCTGTTCAAATTTATGCTTATAGAAAGAAAATTAAAATCGAGGCGTATTCATGCACGTTTAAAATAAAACAAAACCTTCTTCCCATGCCCAGATACTATAGCTGCTCTGAGTTTCAGGTGCTGCAGTATGAGGCTGGAAAATGGCTGTTTAGAGACTTTCTACTCTTAAATGTGGAATTTCCCTTCATCCCTCTGAAAATCCTTACTGAAAGGCAGGAATTGGTCCCTGGTGGTTCATTCACTGTCACAGACAATACAAGCCCATCCTTCCCAAACAGTTTTTATGTACCCATACTATTACTCGGAAAGAATAATACTGTGAATGCTGCTTCCCCCAAAGGTCCACTGCTTTGGTATAGATCCGAAGTCTATGAATTTGTATCAGAAATTCCTATGCATAAGTGCTGTTGGTCCTTTTGTCTGCAGTTACTTAACTGTTCCACAAAATGCAATAATTGTTTAACACTGGAACTGCATCAACTGTTTTGATGTGTTATGCATTGCAGCTATTTATTTTAGCTGCAAAGTCCAAGTTCCTGGTGTTACCCTCTGCTCTGTAACCCTTCCCTACTGAGGTCAGGGCTGCTTTTGTAGCAGCTTTTTTTCTGTCTTGAACCCATGCTTGCCTTTGACAACACACCCTCTACTTGACTGTATGCCATCTTGCAACTGTCTTGCAGTAATAATGACCTCTACACAGGCCTTTGAGATTCTGTGCCCACTATCTGTGTATAAGGCTTGGTTCCTGGCTGTATCACTCCTTCCAGGAGAGGGTTTGTGGCCATGGACTTGTCACAGACTCTGAATTCTGTGAACTGGATGGTGGATCTCCCACCCATGTGCCCAATAACTCAAGACCTGTTTCCTTGCACCTGGTGTGTTTTTCTAATGGATGCTTTTTCCTTCCGTAATAGAAATCCAATAGGCAGGGAGAAGCTTGAGTACATAAAATGTATGGTTGATACAGCTTTTCTCAAAGATAATGCCTTCATCATAGGTGTCTGTAGTAAATGTAGCCAGAGTACCACTCAAAAGAGGCAAAATGTGATAGGTGATTAAATCATGGCGAGTACTGCAAAGCTTCTAATAAACATAATTCCTGGCTGCCATCATAGTGTGAATATTAAAATCCAGATTTTTCTATGAATTTGTGTTTTAAAAAATATCTTCCTGATTATTTCAGTCTTTCACCTCCAGTATTATACCTCTAATCAGAAAGCAAAATAGACACATCAGGTGAGGCTTAAAAGGGGAAGAGAACCATTTGGTTTTATGTGGGAGCAATTAGAGGCTGTGTAAATGGAGCAAGAATTTGCATTGTCAAATAAAGATGAGTGTTTGGGGGAAGCTAGTTATCTGCAGCAGGAGGGGAACAGGGGGAGAGAGCTGGGGTGGTGTACATGTGTGCAGGTGTGCCTCTGCAATGCAAGATTTACATTTACACTTATATTTATGATTGCCACTACTTTGGAAAACCTTTTGTTTAATGATCCCAAACTGCACATTTGAATGCCACAGCAATGCAAAAAGGAGGCATCAATAATATTCTAATCAAAACAAATATATTTTTCTTTAAGAAATAAAAATGGTAGAATGGTCAATTCCTTGTCCTATAGCAGCTTGAGCTTTTAAAATACCACTTGCCAGTGACACTGGGATCTGCCTTTAGTGGCTGATAAGTGTCTAATGTGGCAGACTTTAGTGGTTTACTAGGCTGTGAAAATAATTGTGTGAATGGCACTGAGGTCCTTAGTACAAACTCTTGCATGTGAAACAGCTCGTATAATTTCAAAATAGTTTTGCACTTCATTTGAAAATCCACTTGCAACTCTTCCAGCTCTTGCATTTGTTATAACTGTGCCATAAGATAACCTTTTTCATATCCATAGAATTTCCATTTAAACCTGTTTGAAAATGATTGTTAGTTGATTATAGCTCTGTTCACTCAGACTTTGGACAGTCCTGCACTACACCTCATACCGCTGTTGTGTGGCCATTTTCATTAAAAATTCAGTAGAACCCATTCGTAACCATTGATGATGACTTTTGCTCGAGATGCTAGACCTACTGTGGGCTTAAGTTTTCTCAGGACTACCACTATTCCTATAACTGTAGAACTGAGCTGGAAAATGCACAGCAAAATGCGAGCAATGCAAAAATACTTCTTATAAAAGTCTCTAAGCAGTCTGGTCAAAATCAGACAGTTTATTGAAGAAACTTAATGTCAGAATACTTTGTGAATCTTTTGCAGTGTCCCTCATCTTAATCTCTCTTTGTCTTTCTGCTCCCCACTACTTCTTTCAAATTGTTCTCCCTTTCTTGGTGCTGTTCATGAAGCTGCAGCCCAGGGAAGCTGCTGCTCTCTGCAGTGATGGCATGTTCCACACTTTGGTCTGGTACCTTCCCTCAGTTTCTCCCAGCTTGCAGAACCATGACTTGTGCCTCAGCAAGCTTCAATTTGGCTGTTTTCTTTAATATTACATTCATAACTTCTCAGTCCTAAAGCTGTGACTGAAGCTGAATCCTGTGTATCATTGCTTTAACGATTAAAAAAAAAATCAAATAAGTATGTCTGAGACACACACAGAGTGGACTTGGGAGTCAACAGTCAGTGAACACTGGGACCTTCATATGCACAGCATCTACAAATGATTATTACTTGAACCAAATATAATTTCAAAATAATTGGGTTTGAGAATCAGAAACAGGTTTTCCATTTAGGATCTCCGAGTTACACCTTTGCCTGGATCTCACTGCATTGGCTGCTTAGGGAGGTTTTAAAAGCCTTTCTCCTTGCCTCCCCTGCATATGTTCCTGGGCCACCACTGTCATTCCATGCCTTTTGTGTGAGGGTGGTGTTATCCTTCCAGTTACCTGTCTTGGTCTGTGTGTGAGGCAGCAGCTAGGCAGTGGCAGCAGCTGGATGCTTTCTAAGAATGCATCTTGTATTAAGGGGTGGGTCGTCCGTTAGAGAGCAGTTTTCTGCATCCCAGTTAGAGATTTTGCACTGGGTCCCCTATATTCTCACTGTGATGTGGGACTAAGGGTTGTGTCATAACTTGGGTGGAGGGAGAAACATTGCATTCAGGTGCTGGAGTTGCTGTAGATGGAGTGAGCAGAAACCTGGCTGCTTCTGAAGTGAGTCTGGGATATAAACTGTGCTCGACTGGTGGACTTTGTTGATGACTCTGTATTGACTCTGTTGTGCAGCTTGCAAGGATTTTTGTTTCAAGTATTTTATTCTGCACTTCTTGAGTTCAGCAGCATGTCTCTTTACATAGAAATCACTGTCATAATTTATTACATGTGCTTGCTGAATTTAGTACTTTGTAAAGGCAATAATCCTAAGTATGAATAAAAATTCAGCACTTCAGGCAGTAATAGAAGCAATTCTTATATTCCTAATACACTGTAGCATTTTTAAATGTTAAAAAAATTCTGTTTTCAGTTTGCCTCTAAATGGCTTCTGAATGATAGTCGTCTTCAGCTGATTGCTTCTTTGACACCCAAATGACATCCTGTGTTGCACATTCATAATTTAAGATATGAAATGTGTTGCAAAGAAAAGAATGGAAATTGGATTTGGAGTTAAATATATAGCTCTTAAGACAGAGTTAGCAAGGAATAATGCATACATTCCTAGTCTTTATATTTACTTAGTACATACACAGACTAGGAATGAATATATTATATCATGATGTATATGTTCTCATACATAAAATGGAAACCATAAATATTTGTCAGTCATTTCATATGTAGAGTGCCTATTCTAAGTCGGTGGGAGTGTTGTATGATAAACAAGTATTCAATTTAACCTCAAAGACCAAGACCATCTTTGATTTAACTGAAAGTGGTGGAGAAGGCCCTTGATGAATTTGAAGAACAAGTTCCTCACAGTTATGCCTGTCATCTTTACTTATGCAAAATTCTGTTTGCGTTTGCAAACTTTACGTTACAAATTTTTGCTGGCTTAGCAATATTGACTAGTGATATGTTTTAAATACAATTTATTTATGCTAGAACTTCCATTGGTATAGATGGAATTAAAGTAGTACATACCTTTTCGTTTATAATCTCTTTTGCAGGACAAACTCCCTCATAAACTGTGAGGGGGTGGCAGGGGGAAAGTACTGTGGAACAATAAAAGCTTTTGCAAAAAATGAGAGGGTTTTGCAAATACATTGTATTATCCTATATCGAGCCCCTTAAATGTAGATCAGGCTTTTGAAATCCATGCCTTTCAGTGAAGACTTATTGGATTATGGATCCCTAGGAGAAGCTCAGCTGGTGCACACCAGTGGGTGGTGACTTTGGTCACAGTTGCATGAGTCAAAACAAATCACTGTACCTCACCACTGCTGCTGAGGATGTTCCAGTCCCATTCCCTCTCCTTTCTCACAGCCTTATGCTGGCACAGGTATTGCTCATCCAGCAGCAGCTCTAGCAGCACTGAGCTGCCATATGAGCCAGCGGGTGCTGAAGCCTGCAGAGGTGGTGGGAGTTCAAATGGGAAGTCCTGGGCAGTTGTAGGGTGGTGCTGGGGGAGGGAGTGGGACCACCTGGGCAGGAGCAGAAGGAAAGAAGTTTTTTTCCTCCCTGCTTTTTGTGCCAAGGAGCACTCAGCTCAGCTGTCTTGGAGACTGCAGAGTAGCTGGGGCCTTTGGTATCTGAAAAACTGCTTCAAGTATTTATTTCTTCTTTCCTTCTGCTCCCCATCCCCACTTGCCTAGAGTTGTGAATTACCTGTTTATGAAAAGTGATTAGAAAACCTGTACATTAATGTAAAATTCAGCTTTCAGATTTGCACATCTTTATATAGTTATAACAGTCTGTGTATTTTAATGCTTCTGTATGAAGGATGAAAGGTCTTGGGTTTATATTCTTGGTATTTATACAAGTAATACAAAGTATTACTGTTCAATCCTTCTTGTCTGATCAGTTGTTCTCTATTCCTGCATGTAAATGTTCAAAAGTGACTGTGCTTTAACAGCCCTTTTTCTTTTTCTCCATCATTTTACTTTCAGTGGTTCAGCCACAGGTTTTGTTAGACTGATCTGTGAGCTCTAGGAGCGATAAAGAGAGAAAAAAAATCTATTCTAGGTGATGTTTGCTTTTCTCAAAGTCTACCTTGTCTTTTTGCCTATAGTCTTTTGTCTGTAGTTATTAATTATAGTCAGGGCAACATTTTCAATGATTAATTGACTACTGCTTAAAACAATAAGGCTGCTTAATAAGCAAAACACAGTGCAAACTTCTGTTTTTGTGAGACCTTCTTTGGCAGGAAAGCTCCTATGCACACTAGCAATTCTGGTGCTATAAAATGAGGGGGGAGAAAGTTTCTCATAGGTATGTGCTGTTTAGACTAATAAACTGCTTGCTTTAAAGAGGTCTCCACTCCAGTCTTGACACATTTCTTGCTTTAACTCTTGATTAAAACCTAAACTTATTGGCATTCTTTAAATAGAAAGGGGAACGAAAACAGTAAAAGAGTTGGACTCACTAGCACTGGCAGAAGGAGGCACGAATTACAGCTTTTTGGGACAACTGACTTCAAAAGACCCTAGAAAGGAATGATAAAGTTCAGATGAAAGAAGGATGTTATCAAGTTAATTCCCTTAATTTTACCATGGGATTGAGTTAAAGCTACTGAATTAACGTGCAACCCCCAGTGTCTGTCCATCTCCAAGTTGCCGTGTACTCCAGTCACTTTTTGGATACTGTTTACTTCCACTGCCTATGTAAGAGAATAAGGCATGTTATTACAATAACTCATAAATCTTTGATTTCTCAGGTGTCTAAATATACTATCAAGATACTGCCAACGTTTTCAAGATACTGCAAAGACTTTGCAAAACCACTCAATAATGGGTAAAATTAAATGGCCTGCAGGTAGTTCTGGCTTAAGTTGAAGCCTGGCCAGGTGAACTGAGTCACTTTATCAGTGTTTCCATGCCACAGCTTCCTCTCCTGCCACCTCCTTTCTGCCTGCATGCTTTCTCCATGTAATGGACTACCAGCATAAATGTCTTTTGCTAGCTGAAGAGAGACTTCTGCATTGCCTGAGGGATTATGACCTTCCCCATGCTTTCCAAAATTAAGTATCTTAAATAGCTGCCATGTATATATCTAGTGTACTTTTCACTGGAGTACTTCTTAGTCTTTTATTTTTGATGGTTTGGATTTCTTTCAGCTCTTTCATCTTCCTTTATCTGTTTTTCCCTGCATAATTTATTTCACCATCTTTCTGCTACTTCCCCACCTCTTAACTGGGATGACATATGACATAAAATACGACATAAAAAATATTTGAAGTCAGGCAAAACTAGTTCCATCCTCTCACCTTCAAATGCTGTTAACTCCTTGCGATGACACTGCTTCCATTAAAGAAGCAGCCCTGATGACAGTTAACATGTTCTTGCCTCTGTCACTTGGCCCATCTTGCACCATTTCTTTTCTTCCGATTTTGGAAGTGCACAAGCTAAAAGGGCCAGTAGTCACACAAAAGTATGAGGTTTTATATTGATAGAGATATTTAAAGTGTCTCCAACACAGTTAATAGCAGGCATTATGCCACTTATTCTGAGATTTGCTTATAAGCCTGTATGTCATCTATAATGGCTCTCTTTATAATGTGGAAAACAAAGGCACTAAGCATCTTGCATATCGCCTGACCTACATCTTTCTCCACTAATGGAGCTGACAGCTCTCTCCCAGGAATGCGACAGGGACATTATTTGTTTTCTCAAGTGCTTCTTGTAGCTTCTCAGGATCTCATCTTACTGCTCTGCAAACACAAGGCAAAAAGACAGTCTGGTTGCATGCTTTAGAAGCCTAATCAGAGATTAAAAGGATCAAACTTGATATGCTTTCATCGCCTCTAGCAGAGTAGAGCCTCCCTTGGAAAGCCTAGGAGTAAAATTCCCACCATAATAGAAGCAGATCTTTACTGCTGGCTTGACAGGAACAAGTGTTTCCATGGGTCTCTAACCATAACCCAGACAACTCTGTTAAATACAGCAAGGAAGAAAAATCAGAAATGTACTGTCTTAAGATTACTGCAGTCACCTGGTTTGAATGTAAGAAAGCAAAAACCCTGCAGTCAATTGAGTTTAGTGATCCTTGACCACACCACCCGAATTCTACTGGTTTACTGGGAAGCTGTGTGAATACAACAACAAGCACATACCATCCTGTTCCACTGGCAGGAGAAAACTTTTGTAGGGGATTAAAATAAATGATAAGTTGTATCACCAAGCAATAATTCCCCTCCCAGGATTGTCCTTGGCATCATTTATGTCTGGTTCCTGAAAATAATCAAGGTGTAGAGAATAACAAAGTGTTCTAACAGCTGTACCTTTAGCTTTCTGCCTGTAAAATCTCAGGTCATCTGTAATATATTGTAGATGACACTGTTTATCAATAAAATTGACTTAAGCATCTTAAATCAAACCCACAATTAGACTAAAATTGGCATTGCTAATATATGCTAGTAATAGGATGGAAACCTCATTTTGTGAAAAGATAATGATTTGTACTAGTTTACAAATTAAACTTTTAGAGTGTTATAATTGGCCTACTAATGTACTGTTGTTAATGCCTAAAGCAAGCCAAGTTGATCTATTGTTAGGCAATAAAGCTCTTGGAAACAAATGGTGACAATAAATCAGAGTTTTGTAAGCTTTTTTTAGTTAAAGCCAGAGGATAGATCCTTAGAAAGGGATCTGAGAGAATATCACTTGAAGTGCTTTGTAGATATGATTTAGAGGATGGTGGTGTTGAGCCTTCTGCTGAGCATAGTAAAAAGAGGTGACCTGTCTAGTATTTTTTAAAGATTTGTATGTTGTGGGAAACTTGTGTACTGCTTTCACTAAACATAAATTGTAAACTCCATAAATACTTAAACATTTTAAGTGATGCTGTATGGTGATTACCAGCTTTTTTTTGGGGGGAAGGGGATTAAATGTATTAAATGAATGACCTATTTAATTATAAAAAATATACAAGGAAACCCTTTTTTGTTAGGTGTTCAGCAGAAAACTGTCACCACTCTTAGCACTTAATATTGTTACACTCCAAAGAGCCCATGTCTGACATAACAAAGGTTTTTTGATCCCAGAGTGATCACAGGGTTATTAACCTGTAAGCCATGTGAAAGACCTCTTCAGGTTCAAATGAAAAAAATGATTTTGCTCTAGCAAGGCAATTGGGAAGAGTGGCTGCTGAAGGCTGGGCACTGGGCTGGTTGGACAGACCTGGCGAGAGAAAAGCCATGGGCAGAAACTTGTCTATGCTAGAGCAAAAAATGGTAAATGGCAGAGAGGAATGACTTTGTGTGTCAAATCCATTATGTGAATTTGACAATTTCTAAATGGGAAAGTGTGCTGTTGCTTTTCTCTTTCGCTGTTTTTAAAGGAAAAGAAATTGTGTTCAGTATCTGTGAATAAGCAGAAATTTTAGTCATCTTTATTATGAAGAAAATACAATAATATTACAATCAGATGTGAAATAATAAACATCCATGTTATTCAGACCAGTACTTTGGACATTATGTTTATATTCTTCTCAGAATATTTTTTTATTTTAATAATCTTTGAAGTGAAGTTTGCAAGTTTGAAGTTTACAGTATTCCACTGTAGCATATTCAATGACACTTCTCATACTCACCAAAAAAATCCTCAACAAAATGAGAAGTCCTGATACAAATAACTTTCATTTTTAAGCTTCTAGTGTATAGCCTTGAAAATAAGAATTATGTATTGAAAAAGACAAGTGATTCATCTGGTTAGATGTTTGTGGACAATGCCAAAAGTTTAATGTTAAATTAAAAATATTAATCCTCACTTTCAGCTGATTTAACATTGCTATACGAGAGGAATAAACTTTTACTGCAACCCTTCAACATTATAAATTTTGTTAATAACTTCCTCCTGCTACATACTTAAGCTTACATCTGCTATAACAATTTTGGTGTTCTATATTCATATTATACCTTGCAGTGAAAGATTTCAAAAAAACCCTGTAGTGAATTAATGCTAGCTTTTTGGATTTCTGCATCCTATCATAGCTAACCAGATGATATGCCTGTGTAGTGAAACCCTCCTGGGAGATGAGTTATGATTTTATTGAAACAAATAGGATTTCTTTTTGCAAATTAAATTGCCCTCTGAATGCTAGCAAAAATCTTCCAAATTTTTTTTCCGAACCCTGAAGGTAAATTACTATGGAGGAGAAAATTTTAAGAAATGTTTTTCATTCCAAATAAAGAAGTTACAAAACATGAAGCAGATCTAGGAGAAGAGGAATGCTGAGGAAATGGAAAGGCTCATACAGAGACTATGAAACACTTGGTGTTTGTTGGGAATCATGAGATGGAGGAGGAAGACGTAACAGGTTAGTCTGGAGCTCCTGAGGGAGCATGCATATAATAAGGAAAAGTAAGAAAACAGATATCCTGAAAGATGCTTTCAGGATTTCCTTATGGTCCATTTGCTGTTCCAGAGAATACTGTGAAAACAGTTTCTGTTCTGTATTGGCAACTTGCTGTATTTCTCATCTGATTTTTATTTTTACAGACAACAGGTTTCTGGCTGATCACCCAGAATTTCTCATCACAATACTCTGATGTCAGACAGTTGCATTGGGGTGGTAAAATTGTCATAAACTTATATTGGTATAGAACACATGAACTATCATTATGGGTCTGACCAGTGGTCCGTTACATCCACTAGTCTCTCTAACAGCAGTGTTTATCACTACTGTTAGAACGCTGTAAAAAAAGCCCTAAGTAGAAGTGGATAGAAGACTGTTGTAATTAAGCCTAAATATACAGTTTTTCTGTTCTCAGAAATTCTTTGGTATGTTTATTATGAAATTTGTTAAAGCACTGCTAATGTATGCTCAAATAGAAGAAATTAAAGTTCTCTTCTGCCTTGATCAGAGCTGGACCTGTGCAGACAGTAGTGAGACTATTCCACAAGGATTTTAGTTTTAAAATATAATTCTGTCCCAAAGCCAGAAAATACCAGTGCTTTCCATTAGTATACCAAAAGCATCCTGAATCTATAGCCTTGGAGGGTTCCCTTTCCTGCTGTGCAGTCTTTGTAGTCATTTCTTAGTCAGCTGCCCTGAAGAACCATTCCTTGGACTGCCCAACCACCTATGTTTCTCCTTCAACTTTGAAATTGGGACAGAAAATTCCTGGGCATTCTCTGAACTCTCTGGCCTTATAGGGTTGGCCTAATTCTGCTTTGAAATAAGGGGTAGGAAGGGTATGGGTAGCTTGGGCAGCCAGTAGCAATTACGGGTAGACAAAATCAACTTCAACAAAGATAAATCAGAAGGAAATAACTTTCTCATGAATCTATCATGGGACTTGCAAAGAATTCACTGTTGCACCACTGAGCTAAAATGCTAATATACACAGTATGTTTATCAGCTTTGAGGCAGATAAATGATGGTAGAAAAGTGATGTGAATACTTGGAGAGGGAGCTGGCATATGCTAATTTCATTGTGGGTTTCTTTAAAAATCTCCTTATTAAAATTCACTGGGGCTCAAAATTGTGAGAGAAGATCTGCACATTTAAAAGTAGAATTTATTCCACAAAATAATGGCATTTCAAACTTCTTGTAGGAAAAAAAAAGGGGTAGAGAATGGAGGGAGGAGAAGGAGCAATCAGCAGGTTGCAGCTGTTTGAAGTGACAGCTCAGAGGATTTACAAATGTAGCTGCTATGACTATGTTGCTTGAGTCACAGTAAAAAGTAATAGAAGTGGAGGTATTGAGAGACAATGACTAAAGTTGATGGAATAGTAGCAATGCATTTAAACATACAAAGGATTTTGGAAATGGAGGAGCCACAGAAAAAGAAAATCAAGGAAAATAAATGAGAGAAATCCAGAAAATGGATATAAGAGTGTCCCAAGCAGCTCAGCATGTGTCAGATGTGCATTCTAGTGGAGAGTATTTACTAAAATATCAGGATTGTTCATGTGGCTTTGTACTGTGAAGCATATTTTTCACCTTGTGTAATGGGGAGCAGCTGGGAGTATTTGTACTGGTATGAGGGATTGCCACTGGTACCTAACTCTAATGAAGCTATATGTTTCCATATGGAGAAGTAGTATGCACAGGCTGGAGAATTTACAGCACCAGGATGCTTAAGTCTAACCAAGTCCATCAAAGGACTTGTGTATGAGGCCTGAGGAGTGTCCCTCTTTATTTTGGTCTCCTTCAGCAGTGTGAGTTGCTGTAACCAACCACAGGCATCCCAGTAATTCATTGTGAGTGATGGCAGTGGCTGTATTTTGAATAGGTGGCACTGACAACTCTCTTATACTGGAACTATTCACTTTTGGGAGTCTGCTGATAGAATGGGTAGAGAGGGTCCACCCAGGAAACCTAGAATAATCTGGAGATATTACTGGTGTCAGTCTCTTGAAGACATACTGGATCAAACAGGATATGGTAAAGGTGCTTGGATAAAGGAAAGCAGGATACAGCCTTTGAAGTAATGTAGTAGAAAGATGTGTCAAGCATGGTCATTTTTAGACTTTTCATTAGTCCAACCTGGAAGTTCTCTGAAGGTTGTATTGCCACCAGCCTGGAAAACAGCAGCTCTGAGGAAGAACATACAAAAAAATCTCTTAATTACCTTAAACTCACTGAAGGGAACCAAAACAAAATATTCAAATTGAGAAAATTCTGTGCAATAGTAGCAGAAATGAGTAGAAAGATGCTAGGTTTTAGATAACAAACTAAAATGACCATGTTAGTAGAACTTCAAAAGCCAAGCATGTTAGAGTTATGTATGTCCCCTGTAAGTGAGATGAAATCAAAGCACTATAGTAAAGGCAAAAGGAGGGAAAATAGTATCAATCATTGACAAGGCCTTTATTCTGAGCTGGGGAAATTAGTGTTATTTATAGAAGAAATATGATCAGAAGAGTCTCTAAAATAATTATGTGCTGGAAAAGGCAGTCTGAATTTCTTACTTTTTTCTTTATATTTAATTTCTACCAGAATACCCCTTCTCTTTCTCAATTTGAGTGAAAATACAGAATTAAGGAGCTGAGAAAATGTTGCAGTTAATGTGAAGTTGCTGTTTAGTACTTCCTACCGTTCATCCATAGGAATGTGAAATCTGTATCTAGGAAGTAGTTGGTGTAGTACCTTGAAATGGAGAAACGCCTTAAGCCTTCCTGCAGAGCACATCTCTTCAGTTTACTGTTAGCTGCTGCAGCTCTTTATTGCCTCTATTATATTTCTCTTTTTACATATATAAAGTATATGAGTATATGTTACAGAGTGGCCTGAAGAAAACCTAAGGGACAAATTCTACCTTCTGATGTGCTGCTAATACCCAGTCAATAAGAGCCTTAAAAGTTTTTCTTTAAAATAAGTCATTGTCTTATAAATCATTGTGCTACAGTTGGAATTCTTAAGAAATCCTGCAAAATTTCATAATAAAAACATCAGTGGTCTGTTCTGGGCTCATCTAGTGTGATAACCACAGGATTCAACAAAAGTAGGGATGGTGTGAAAGTGTTAATGGCAGCCAGGTTCAGCATCTTGATCTGGTCTGTTTTCCTGTGTGTTATTGTAGAATTGCCTCTGACAAAAAGACAAAGTCTTCCAAAAAACATGCATGTAAATTAGTAGTAGCTTATATGTAGGCTGAAGTGTTCAAAGCACAGTTAGCTACAGCTGTGCATGCTGCAGCTTTGTGCAGATTGCTTGACCATGCTCCTACATTGCTGATGGAAGCATTGCTGTGGAGTTAGATTTGGCTGGAGCTGAACATGCAGGGAGGTATTGTGCAGCCTATGAATGTGTTAATTAGCCTGATAGCCTACATGCAGCAACTGGCTACCTAATACACTCAAGTTCTTTAGAGTTTCAACAACATTAACAAAACAATAATGAAATACTAAGCTGTCATGTATCTGCAAGTCTTGCATGGCAGTTCCAACCTCTTACAGAAAAAATGCACTCGGGGATGCTGCTGTACAGATTGTGGAGGAACTATGAGGGAGATCCAAACAAACACTGTAATAATTTCTGCAAGTATTCACCTTCTGAAATGAACTAGCTTTAAATTTTACTCATGGAAAATGGGAAACCTTGTTCAGATGCAGATTGTTAGTCTTAGTCTGCATTAGGACAACTTATTTTTTTTTGCAGAAATATAAGCTAATTTATACTGTCCTAATTTAACTCACTGGCATATAAATGCTTTTGTATTAGTCCGACTAAAACTTTCCTATCGTGGATAGAGTTTTACAAGTGAAAGGGAAAAACCATAGAAAATTACCAGCTGCTATGCTCTTGGCTTACTTGCACCTTTTAACATCTAGAAGCTAAAGCTGGTTTTAAGTTTGTATTATCTCTAGGGAGAAACTATTGTTGCTTTTATGTGTCTCCATGGGTTTCCCTCTGAAATACTTTCTTACCACTCTTGTTTGCAAAATTATTTTCCCAGGTTTGTAGTACCTGTCTTCAGCCCATGTATTTTCATGTAATGTAGTTTTTCTTACCATTCTCCCTCTTTGCATCTGCTCCTGGTGCGTACTACATCCTCCAATTCTCTTGCTGCTTTGCTGCGTGTTTCTGTAGGTACCTCTTAGTCTCCTTTCTTTTGTAGTCCTTTTTTCTTCCACTTCCTAAAAGCCACACAGTATGTATGCACAGAAGTACTTCAGGCCAGATTGTACTTTACAGTCCAGATTTATTTATGAATTTGCCAGAAGCAGGTATTTATGGGTATTCTCTGTTTATTCTTTCGCACAGCTGATGGCCATTGCTGCTTTGGTTTAGAGCCACAGGAGTAAATGAGTTCTTGAGTGAATAACTACATGTCACCCTGAATAGAGCAACCCTCATGTACTTCATGTGCAAAAAATTCAGAAAACTGGAAACTGCATAATAGCAACCAGCAGGATAGCCGAGCCAATTCAAGACTTCGGCACCAGAAGGCTTCTGTAGCCATCTTCTATGTATCCAAGTCTGTCTTTCCTGTTTTGTTCCCAAATGTATTTGCCTCATAAAAAATGCAGAGATAATATGACATAAATGTGTATAGAAAATATCACCTAGCAAAATCAACAGAGGAGAAAAACAGTGTGTTGAAAAGAGAATTCTACCACAACCGAACAAGACTCTAAAAATAAAAAGGTACAGTAGTAATAGCACTAGAGGTTGTTCATCTGTTTAAATTAAAGTCTTTGTGGAGTGGTGCCAAGTAGAAGTTCAGGAACTACCTAAGTAGGAAGGAGACAAAGTATGTAGTTTTGCTATGACACACTGAGCTGGCCCTCTGTATTTTCATAACAGGCATTTCTCTTTTTGATGCCAGTTTTAAGTACATTTAAAATTGTCCGTCCAAAAATGCAAATGCAAAAGCTCAAACCCGAGTAAGTTTGAAAATGTATAGTTCAGAAACAAGAGCTACTTTCTATCACAAGTGGTAAAACTTTAAGAGATATCTCATACTGGCATTGGCCTCTATTTCCTTCACCTGCCACTTCTGCTTCAATGGAAAGGAGATGGTTTACACTGCAGCTGACACTGTGTGAATACCTTCTTGCCTATTCCTGTAACTATTCAGTGCTCATCACAGGATTTCCACCCCCCCCACCCCCAGCTTAGTATGTTTTGTGATGATATTCCTATTAACTTCGAGGAAAGAATTTGGGTAAGAAACACCAGCAACTCCTTTAAAAAAAATCCTCTAATAACTGGATTTTAATTTCCATGATCCTAAAGGTAAAATGGCAAAAAAAGGAAACCAGATTTCAGCCAGAACTGCATGGCAATAACAGCTTGGACAACGGTACAAAGTGGAACACAAGCGTTTTCATGCACACTCTTGCTTTGGATTTATTTTTTCCTTGACTCCTTCAGGTGCTTGGGAAAATTCCACAGACAGGTCTTCAGCACCAGACTCTTTAAATTTCTGATTGGACGTCACTAGATAGTTCAAACAGTGAACTCTTTATGGGCTTTTATTTTCTTTGTCCACCTATAACAATTACTCTATTACTAAACTTGCCTTTAAATTGGGCTTCACAGACTCAACATAAAAGGCCAGAGCAGGGAGACGAGCAGTGAGTGGCCTCTTGGGCCTCTCTGCCCAGAGCTGCAGAGAGCGTTTGAGGTCCATGGAGTCACAAGTGGGAACAGATGAATATTCTTAGCCTGGATGCAAAATTAATTGGGGAGAAATACGGAAAAGGAGGGAATTGCCTTGCAACTCAGCATCTTTTCACAGCTGGAGGAGGAGGATGTCTTGGTCAGGGTGGTTGTCTTTGGTGCTGGCAGGGGATGGAGATCTTTCTTCAGCATGGATCATTTAGGCTTTCCTAAGGCAAGAGTCATGTTGTCCATCTTTTTGCAGCTTGTTTCTTTCGTCCCGTGAACTTTACTTTGTTTAAAGGCAATAGTTTAGTGTGTCACTTTTAAGTAGTGAAATATTGCTTTTTTGAGCCTTACATATTGTGTAATCCAGTTTTAGAGTTCCTGGCAGCCTCTAGAATGAAAAAAAAGTCTTTTTAAAAAAGTAGCTCTGGTTATGAAAAAATGTAACAAAAATGATGTTTCATTTATGATAGTGTAACATTGCTGCAAATTTCGTATGGATGATTGAGTGACACAAAAAAGCAGTGCTTTAGTTGGTAGCACGAGCCAATTTTTGAGTGTCAGGTGGGTCAATGCAAGGGAAAACTCTTACCCCCCTCCCCATGGGGAACCTCTGTGGGGTTGAGGGCTCACATCAAGCATGGCATGCTGTGAAGGATGTGGTGAAAATTTTCCAGGTGCTTGGGGCCATGGGCAGATGAGGATGCTCAGAGCACTTCAGACCAGTGTCACTGTCCTCAAAGGCCTCTTCTAGAGGTTTTGGGGGAAAGTGTATGTGAAAGACTGTATAAGCAGAAGGGAAAGATTTGGGGAGCCTTGTTCCTGAGAATTGCTGGAGGTGGGTGAGGGAAAGGGATGCCTCCCTGAGATGGGAGATGAAGAAATGCAGCAATAGAAGTGAGCTAAGCCTGCAGAATCTGGTTCTGAAGAGGCTGTTTTGCCAGGGTGGAGACTTGAATAAAAGTGGAATAGATGCATCTGCAAATGAGAGGCTTTTGAGTAGAGCTTGGAGGCAAAACCAGACCCAAAACACCACAACTTAGTTGGTGGCCTAAAGCCACAAATTGTTCTTCAGTGAATTCTATGCAATTAATTTTAGTTGTCTTAATTTCTGAGGAATTTAGGAGACAGCAGATAGGAACTGCTTGAGTTAAAAGATAAGGAAAAGAGTGACAGCAGTTTCAACATCCTCTCCTGTCACAATTGCTGTTTTAAAAATGCCTGAGACTGTTATAACTGGATCTATTGTTTTTGCATGATTTTTCATGTATTGCAAGCCTTCTTTCCTACCATGACTTTTATGTAAAAGGTGCAATTGCCATTTGTCATATATCAAGATGAACTGGTTCTATATGGAAAAATAACTCACATAGCTGCTGGAGTGTTGAATCTAGACAGATCCATGACACTCATTCTAGTTGCAAATCAGTTCTAGATGTTTGAGGATATAGTATCTCAAAAAAATCTCGAAAGGGAGAGTAAAACTTTCAATGGTTTAAACATGTTTCAAGTACTTAAAAGAAAAAAGCTACCCTTGCTTCCCTGTTTTTGGGAAATAAATACTGCCAGGAAAAAAATTGCAGATACATATTTGGCAAAAAGGTATTTTTTTCCCCTCCTATGTCTCAAGATGAAGTACGAATAAAAACAGTACTTACAGCCAAGACCAGTTCTGCTTTAACATTTCTACTTATTTTTCACTGTGTCTTGTTTTCTTTAAAAAATTAAGCTCTTTCAATATAAAAATACATTGAATTCAAGTGATACAGCATTTTAGGATTCTGCAAACTGGACCATAACCTATGATCTTTTTCTTTAGTTCTAATTTGCAGGGTGACTGTCTTTCTCCACAACGAGGATTAGATGCTCTCCTATGAGTGTTCCTTAGCTCTTAGTCAGCCCTTGCAGCCTCTGATCCCCCTAAGGAGCACAGGCCAAAAAGAGGAAAAACCCATTTCTATTTACTACATAACTTTTCTAAATATAACCAGCTAAAAAATTTAGATTGGGTGCTTTTATTTGATCAAACTGGGATGGGCATCAGAATGATTTGACCTTCAGGACACTAATATAAAATTCTATAGATCACTATGAAATTTAAAAACTTATTGTTTTGTCAATGGCATATAACTTCTGGCACTTCTCTCTTAAGCTGGCTGTGGACTTTTGTGTCGTTTTGAATTATTATTGTGTTGGCTGTTTTCTTAATTTCGGTATTGAATAGAGAGAGCCAAAACACCTTTCATCTTCCAAGAAGTCAAGAGTATGGGTGTGTATGATTTAGTGACAACCAGACCTGGCTTCAAGATGCAGAGTTTGATCGAGGTTGTGCATACTCATTTAATTTGGGAACATTCAGATTCGTGAAATACACTGTACCCATTTTAAAAGAAGGATTTATAAATTAATTTGAAATTGAGGTATTCTTTGTTAGTGGATGTTATGTTGATCCTCTTCTAACAGCTCCATCACATATGAAAATATTAGCTTTGAGACCTTGCACAAAGTCATTTGCCTGTAATTTTATTCGTAAAGGATCTGTCCACATTGAGTACTAGACTTGTAGCGTGGTGTCACCTATGACTAAATCTGAGTGAAGATGCTTTTTTTTTTTTGTTCTCTTGTGTTTCTCACATTAATTCTTGCTCTTTGGTACTCTGCATGGAGTCTGCACTTCTCATGGTACACAGCAACTTTGGAAAATTCGAGCAATATAATATAGAAGTAAAAACTTTTGGTTCATTCATTGCTGGTTTTAGGTCCTGTCTTATTGATCACTGACTCATCAGGGAGAAGATAATTTGTTGTCAGATAGGCGAGATGGCTGCCTACATGAACAATATGATTTATGACTGACTGTCACAATAGACAGTAAAGCAAAGGAAAAAACTTCGTTACTCTTAATTTGCTGGGTCCTGGCTGTTATACATCAAGTATGTGCTGTTTTAAGTCATGTCCAATTATACACACCTGTCTTTTTCTATGGCTACAACACTGACCATGAAAAGCTTGTTTCATGAGACACCAGGATTCTGACTTGGTGGAAACCAACTTAATCTCTGTTACAATATTGCTGTTACCAGCTGCATTACTAAACTAAGTTGACCTAACTTGATACACATTTCTCTAGCCTTAGTGTCCCTCTATTTTTATTAAAAAGAATTAAAACCAGGTTTACTTTTTTTCCCTCTCCTTTCCTCTCCTTTTCTTCCAAGACTGTAGAGGAAATAGTTTCATTTCTTTGGGTTTTCATGAGGGTGAGAGGGGTGGAGACCTTATTGCATGAAAGTCAAATCAGTAAGAACAACTTATTCTTTTACTGTCAGACAGTTAAGCTGAGCTTTTCACTTGGCTCTTGCAGCAGTGAGTTCCATAGCTGAAATCTTAGGAAAATTATCTTTTGTACTCTAGAGACTCTTGTTTGACTAACTTCTGAGATTTCAATCAAAGTCAGCTGTTTGAAGACTGTTATGGTCCTGGAAGGAAAAAAACAAGGCAGACCTTGGGATGTGGATCACTGGTTGCATCGAGCACAGGTCATGCCTGTAGCTCTCCAAAAATTACTGCTCAGCTAGGAGGGATTCAAACTCTTTGAAAGGTGCAAGCATGGTCCTCTCAAACACAATGTTTTGGTAGCCCTAATAACACAGAAACAGCTGTAGCGTCAGGGAGAGATAATGTTCCTGTCTATGATGACTCAGGCAGGACTATCTCTAAATGTTACTCTACTGGGCTTCACTGCCAAAAGCCATTTTGGCAGCAGAGGCAGGGATTGGTTCTCAAAATGAGGCAGAAATGAGACAAGCAGATGTAGCTGGTGATGATGTGATGAGGAAGAAAACAATCCAACATTGTGTTTGCTTCTTGCACTGTTTTTTACACACAAAAATGCCTTAAGAAGAAGTTGTAGCTAGGTTACAAAACATAAGTACTGATTTGGTGAGCTGCTGTTGCATAAGTTGTTAGGTGATAAACTGGAAGGTATTTGTCCATATGAGAATTTACTTGTTAACTCCTCTCTTCACTCTGCTACAAAAAGATTTCAGTTTGCTTTCACAGATGTTAGTATGGGTGAAGGGCTGCAGCTTCTTCTCACCACTAATTTCCTCTTTTGTTTGTCTGTTAAACTGAAGGTGTGTTGGTAATCGCTGCTGGTATGTGCCCTGGGGCAAATGTATATGGTTGGTCAGGTAAGGAAAGAAATATGTACTGGGTTAAGCTGCTGTTAATTTGATGTATCTGTTTCTTTCCCCTGGAAACACTGAAAAAGTCTGACTCCAAAAGGGAGAGATAAGGACGAAAAGGTTTAATAGCCTTCTCAGCTTATTCTCCTGTAATGGGGGGGGGGGGGGGGGGGTAGGGGAGAAAAAAAAAGAGATAGAGAAAAGTGGGAGGGGGGAAGAATGAAAAAAGATTTCTTCATGTGAATATTATTTCAATATTTAAAATATTGGTGTCTTTATGCTCATAGGAAACTACCAATCTAGAAGTACTGTACACTAATTTTTTTCTAGGTCTTAATACTGTGTTGTGTTAATGAAGCTTTAACAAACATTGCATTCATATGATTTTGCTCTGGAAATATGATTCCATGTTTTAAGATTTAGCTTTCAAATGACACTCTATCCATAAGCCCTGTGACAACTTGACAATTCAATGATACCAGTACATTTTATTTTCAATGTTTTTATTCCCCTATTTTAATAGGAAGTCAAGAGGGGAAAAACCCCGCATATCCATACTTAAAAACTTACAGCCTTCAAAATATATAAACCCACCCACCTTCTTAATCCAGAAGACTGTCCCTATTTGATTTGGAATAGTTTTTGTCTGTTGATATTACTCATACATGTAAGAGAATGGGCTTAGTTGTTATCTGTGATTCAATCTGCTCTTTGAAAAAAGGTTCCAGCAATTACCAGGTCAGTAAGTTCATCTTTCCAGTTGCCTTCAAGTGTTGTAGTTTTAAGTGCTTGTTTGAAGGTAAGAACTCTATTGCCTCACTGCGTGAACAGTACCATACTGTGAGATTTACAAGCAAGCAGCTTAATACCTTCCCCAGTATTGTCTTTGAGGTATTTCACTCCCTTTATGTTCCTTCTTTAGTAAATAAGGCTGCAAGTTTCAAATCTGAGTGCTTAAAATTAGGCTTTTAGATCTGTAGTCAGGCTTTTAAATAGCAGGGTCCAGATTCTCAGAAGTGAAACTGGGTTGATTTTGGAAGCCTACAGAGGGTATTAGAAGAACAAGTTTAAGCAGCTAACATTGGCGGGTTTTTTTAACCTCAATTTTACGGTTTGTACTGAAGCATTTTCTTCTGATAATGGGGAGGTACGTGGTCCTCCTCATACAGCAGCAAACCCTAAACTAAACTGCTTACATATAAAGAATTGGAGTAATAATGCTCTTCTTCACTGAGTACACTTGTCAGATCATAAATTGCCCTTAATTTATTTTACATCTTAAAGTTATTCCATGCTTGAGTGTCAAAACTGGGTAAACTGCTCTGAGTGTGTGAAATGGATTCTTTATACTCTTTAAATTAATTCTGAAGTTTGAATGATTCAAATATGAAAAAATGGTTTTCACCTTGTAAAACTGCTGTTTCACCTCTCTCCCAAGATCATATTACTTAGAAACCCATGGCCAGTTTTTCTGTGCTACCCTTCTTTTGTGTTGCTTGTGCAGTCCCCAGAGATGCTCAGCAGAAAGCAACTGGGTAGTGGCAGATCCTAACAGTCAGGTTAGATGGTGCTCCTGCAGGGATGTGTGTGCAGAGGCAATACAAGGCATCCCATGATTAACTTCACTCCTGTAGACAAAGGCTCAAGTTAGACAACTGTAAGACTGCTCAAAAATAACTGGTTTGGAGCAGATAATTGGAGGCAGCCCTGTATATCTATAACCGCCCACACTAAGTGGTCCTGTATTGCTTCTCCCTGCCAATGTTCTCTCTGAAGGTAAATTTATGGCTGTGTTTGTCTGTGCTGTGGCTGGGTCAAAATAATAAGCTTCCTTCATAAGCAAGCAGAACATTCTTTGTTTAAGGAAGATTTCCAAAAGAATAATGTGGAGAAATTGGTGTAGCCACTGCACTTAAATATAATTGCAAACAGGTGCCTTTAATAATAGGTCACTGCTTCATTTAGTCAGGTTAAAGCCCATGTTGCCATGCCAGAGTGAGATTGGCTCATTGCACAAGGGAGAAGACTCTTGCCAATCTATTTAAGCTCCAAAGCCTAGGTCATAAAAACTCTTAATGTTTATCCCATATAAACTACCATTGCTGTTATTTTATAGCCAAATCAGGATACATGAGTAAAAATAACTGAATCTTCATAGAGTATTTTTGGATAAATCCTGTATAGATTAGAAATATCTAAATAACATCTAGTGTTACTAAGATATTTAGTTTCTTTCTCTTCATGCTTAACCTGCTTCTCATGGTAAGGAGGCTTATGCAACCACTGCCTCTGTGTCCTCCTCTTACTCCTTCAGCTAGTGAGAAATAGCATTGCTCAGACAAATGAATAGCTTTTGTATCTGTCAGGCAGCTTTACCAGGTTCATTTCTGCTGGTTTTGCAGTGGGTCACTGGGTATAGGAGAGATGAGCCCAACAGAGCTCTGGACTCTGTGAGGCACCAAAGTTGGTCAGAAATAAATCACTTGGAAACAAGGCTGGATTAGTTCCACCGTTCACTGGACTGCTGCTTGTAGTTTAGGAAATGGAGAATCACAGCAGTCAGGCTACCTGGTTGGACTTGAACAAAGTTTCAGTCCCAGAGCTGAAGGGGAAACTGGGTTTTCTGCCTCCTTTCCTCTTTCATCTGGTTAGCATTGTCCCTAATGTCTCAAAATTAAGCTGCTTTGGAAAAAAAACTGTTTAAAAATACTTTATTTTTCTATATATTGATATTCACGGAAGAAAAACTTTGGAGTTCTTTTTACCTGGAGGGGTCAATAAGCCTAAGGGAAGGGGTGATTCAGTTGATAGCTTTTACTTGAAATTCCAATAGGTTTTTAACACTCTCCCTCACCAAAGGCTGTTAAGGAAATCAAGAAGCCCTAGGATAAGGAGAGGGAGGTCCTTGCACAGAGAGATAATTGCTCAAAAGATAGGAGGCAGGCAAGGGGTGAGTGCTTGGTTACAGCAGCAGAGGGAGTTTGCCAGTGGTGTCCCATGGGTTCTGTGCTGTTCATAAACATATATATAAATGGGCTTGAAAAGGGGGAGAGCTGTGAGGTGACTAAGTTTGCTGTTGATACACAATTATTCAAGGTAGTGAGGATGAAGGCAGACTGTGAAGAATTACACAAGATCTGAAGAGACTGTGTGACTGGGCAATAAAATAGTAGATGAAATTCAGTGTAGATAAATGTGAAGTGATGCATGTGGGGAAAAACAATCCTAGCTTCACATATAAAATGATTGGCTCTGAGCTGTCTGTTGCCACTCAGGAGTGAGACCTTGGGTTATGATGGATAGTTCCATGAAAACATCAGCCCATGCTCAACAGCAGGCTAAAAAGCAAATCAAATTTTAGGAATTATGAGGAAAGGACCAGAGAACAAAACAGATAACATCGTTATGTTGCCATATAAGTCTATGGTTCACCTGTACCTTGGTTAATGCACATAGGTCTGACTCACTCATCTCAATGAGGATGCATTAGGATGGGGAAGATGCAGAAGAGGGAAAGGAGGATATATGCAAAGGGCTGAGTAGGCTGGGACTATCTTGTCTGGGAAAAAGTCAACTGAGGGTCATAACAGTAGAGGTCTACAAAACTGTGGGTGGAGAGAGATGGATTTTCATTCTCTTTCAGCACAAGAGTTGAGGGCCATTGAATGAAGCTTATAGAAAACTGGTTTGGAAGAGGGAGAGACATCTTTTTCAGAAGTGAAAAATGCACCCTGACAAAGGTGTGCAGAGGGTGTTGGGGAGACTGGGCAGATAGTTGGATGAAATGCCTGGTCAATGATTGCTAGCTGCGGAAACCACAACAAGCTCAAGAAATTTCCTGAAAAGTACTAGAGACTGGAAGAGCTTTATGTCAGACATACTACGTATGTTTGTTCTGTACTTTCCTGTGTCCACTTTTGGTCTCTCTTTGAGATTAAGTGGATTTGAGGAGATCAGGGTCTACAGACTGACTATTTGAGCCCTGTCAGAAATCTATGAAGTGGATGCATTCATACATCAATTAAGTATCAGTAGGACTTCGATCTCTCCTTGTCCAATACTGAGTGTGAAGATTATTACTGAAAAAGAAGTCTGACTCTGATAACAGAGCAAGCCAATTGTTCTGGTCTTATGTACGCTGATCATATTAATGTGTCAAAAAATGCTTATAGTGCAAATTCAAATGTGATTGATGCTGGAATCTCTGAGCATATGTTAGTAGCAGGAAATGTATACCTTGTGAATTTGAGTAGTATTCAAGGACTTCAAATAGCTTTTGAAGTTATGAAGGTATTCACAGGAGGGAATCAGATTTTTGTTGGAGCCTCCTCCAAATACATGGAGTTATGAAGTTCGGGGGGAAAAAAAACCCAAATACGTCCTCCTTCCTACACTTAAACTTTTTCTAAATCCAGATCTCTATTTGCATTTACTGCATGTGTTACTGCATATAAGCATTCATTTCACCATATAGTTATTCAATAAGAGAAATGAAGTATTGCTCAATCAATTCCAATAAATGGAATACTATGTAAGAATTGTGGATCAGGTACTCATTTTCTTACCTGTCTCCCAAGGAGCATGCTGATTTAGTTGAGCAGTGCTGCTCAGGACTGAAGGCAAAGCTAACTGTTATGAATGAGGAAAACAAAATACTATAATGTGTATAGCAAATATGACAATGCAAATTTTAGGAAGATACAGAGAGGGAGCAAAGGGAATATGCACAGTTGTTAAGTGTATAAAGTCTGTGAAAGAGTAACTGAGATGAATAAAGAGTTTTTTTAATTCTTCTCCTAGTTTTTGGAAAATAACACCTTTCATGTCTTTCATTCCCCAAATCAGAATGTTGCCACTAAATAAAATAGATGAGAAATACTGAATTAAGTATTTCTCTTGAGGTGGTTGATGTCAAAATTATGAAAGGAAAAACCATGCTGTTCATCTCAGGTGTGGGGAGTGGATGTTAGATGTGCATCAGGAGAGGAAAGGGCTTAGCCTGAGGCAAAAATGGTCCGGTTAATTGCTAAAAGTCTCTAAAAATAAACGGCTAGTTGCCACTGTAGTAGGTCCCATCTGTTCTAATGGAGCATAAGTTGACATTTGAAGGAAAACAACTGACTAAATGTCGACCGATGCAATGAAGTAGTCTTGAGAACATAAGTTGATTTAAAAGTCTGGAGTCTGACTCTGATGGAAAGATAAGGAAGGGCTTTGGTTCTGTGCCTCTCTGGGGACCCCTTCCTCTACTTTGCTCTCACACTGAAGGATTTTTTCACATGTTGAGTTGGAATTTTGCTTGTTAAAACCTGTGACCATTGCCTAGAGAAGACAGATAGTTGTGTAGCAAACATGATTACAAGAATGAGCAGACATTCCTACTTGGGATAGAAAGCAAGATTTCCCAATCATTTTAGTGATGGAAAGACTTAAACCTGCACATCTGTCTCCATGTATAGTATACCTGTGGCATGTACTTTATGCGAACTGGTTGGTAACACAATAGGTAATAATAGGTAATCTGTTCCACCTAGCAGGTTATGTTCTCTCTGGACAATACTGATCACTCATGTAATGTCCCTCTTACTCTGAGCTGTTGGTGCAGATGGTTGCCTCAGTGACAGTCTGGCTTGCAACTTGCAGGTGTGTACCACAAAGAACAAAACCGTGACAAATACACAAAGGATCTGTGATGCACTATGAACGATGATTACTAATTTCAACCAAAATGTCTTATTTCATGAATTAAATTACTTTTTCCAGTCTGCTAAAACTGAGGAGAGGTTGACTTCCAGGAATGACTTAAATCTCCCAATCATCTTGTAGGCTAACTGAGCAAACTCTTACTGAGTTATTCCCAAACTTTTTTATTAGCCATACCTATCCCTTGGGGTTCCTGATCTCCCTTCTAGGGAAAAAAACCAAACCTTAAAGGCCAGGACAGCATAAGTTTTTCTTTGTGTACACATAAATTCATTTTTTCTGCTCTTCTATACCTATTCCTTAATCATCATCTTATGTCTGTATTCAAAGGAAAGCTGCAAGGTGAGGAACCCAGAAAAAGTTAGGGGGTGAAGAACTAGAAAATTAGAAGGCCAATCTTGACATTTTATTCATATATTATAGGGAACTTTTCTTTAGCATGAGCAAATATTCTTACTGACTATGTCTTTCAAAAAGGCAGAAAAATCAAACACAAAACACCCTAAGTATATGTATTGCTGGTAAAGTAGATGAAGTATTTTCAGCTCAGAGTGTTCATTTATCACGTTATATCCATAAGTCTGCATTATGCAGCCAGAAGTGTTATGACCTATTTAAAGATTCTTCTAGAGCATTGGATTATACACATAGTTTAGTAATATCTTGAAATGCATCAAGAATGTGCATTTATTTTAAAAATATAATATTAGTACAAGGCAACGTTGCAATGCCAACTGTTGTGTTCAAGCAACAGATGATGGTTTCTTTTGATAACTGATGAACCTAGGTCTAGAAAATGTAGAAACCATACTGTTCCAACACCATTTTCGTGTTAGTAGGCCTGTAAGAACCTTGTTAAAATACACTTGTTTAGCAGTCCCTGACAGCATGTAAATAGTTTCTGTCCTTATTTTGATTTTTGCAACCCTCTACAATGACAATTTGAAAACAGTGGCAAGTATTAGTATAAAGTCACCTCAAGAGCTGTTCATATGTGTATAATTGTGAAGGAAAATTTCATGTAAAAAACGTATTTTCTTTCCTCTCAGAGAAAGGAAAATCTGACTCTGGCATTAGCCAGAAAAGCTGTTTTGTGTGAGTGTGGCTGCAGCAGCAGTTGGCCACATGTTTTTGTAACTCTTTAGGCAATTGTTGAGTTCTTCAAAAAGCCTGCCAGAATTTTTCCTATGACCTTTGCTGTCTCCTACTACCCA
This sequence comes from Morus bassanus, assembly GCA_031468815.1. NCBI lineage: Eukaryota > Metazoa > Chordata > Aves > Suliformes > Sulidae > Morus > Morus bassanus. The sequence continues at coordinate 25,303,053 of CM062574.1, read as the reverse complement.
TTTTATTTTCAACATAGAGCAATAACACTGCGGGGGGAGGAAAACCTACAGCTTTATATCTGTAGGAATCAAATTGTATATCTTTCTAGTTTTACATCTTTTACCAGTGCTGACTTTGTAGAATGCCAACATAAACTCCTTGATGCTATCCTACGTTTTGTTTGATTGCTTGCATTGGATGATGTGACCAGTAATCATCGTTCAACATGCTCAGGTCATCATGTGGGTCTAAATTTTATTGTGCTGATCAGCCACACTGGCATGACTACAGCACACTTTTCTGAAAGGTTTGGTGCTTTTGGCGGGCTGTTGGGGGTACTGCAGAATTCTAATCTTTTATAGCTAGCTGTAGAACAGTAAACTTGTTTTTGTTGCCTTCCAGACTAGTCTGCTATACAGGCTGGGGTGTTTCTGCAAGTCTGACCACCTCGTTAGCCTGTTTATCAAAGGTGTTTTAATTAATTCACAGTGCTTGCTACCATACGGATAGTAGCATCTCTGTGGATGCTTTCATCTAACATTTCTATTGGGTTCTGGGTGATGTCGTTAGTTTGATCTTGTTGCGTGGCCAAAGCAATTGAATCCTTTTTATTTTTCCACAGATTAATCTTAAATACTTAATGTGCTTTGTGAAGAAAAGTTTGAATGCTTCACTTCTTGGTTTCATACTTCATATTTATTTCAGAATCAAGGATAAGAAATAGTAGGACCAGCAGAGAAAGGTGCAATAAATTATTTGAGCATCTACAGCGGAAGAGGTTGGCAGCTGTAAAAGGGGGTCTGTTGCCTGCTTTAGCACTTCCCAGCAGAGACATCTGATAGGTGTTGAACCACTGTAAGTAGCTGATGGAGGGTTTTCAACTGGAGCTGTATAAGGCAGCTTAGGGTGAAGAGATTTGCATGGAGGTCTCTAAGCAGGCTAAGCCTGCACCTGATTTCAGGACCTCAGTGTGCTGCATCCTCAGAGTTATTCAGTCATGCTGATACTGCTCTGGGGCCTAAGTTAGCACTTCTGTGCAGTTCTGCATTTTTTTATATGGATACACCTGCCCAGTGGTCTTTTTATATAGTGTCCTAGAATGACAGGTTTTTCAGACCCTCAAATGTAGGCTGATCTCACAAAGGAATTATCACCGAGATACCGAACAATTGTGAAATGGCTTTTTTTGCTACTAAGGGTAATGAGATAATTTATCAGAAGTTTCACTTTCCTTTGCTATCTTCCCACTTTCCATTAGAAAAAGATGCAGATGTTCACCAAGTCAAAATTTGGACCAGCTTAACTGGAAATATGGTTGACTTGCCATCAGACAAGAATAGTCAGCTCAAGACTGAATATCAGTCTGAATACTGGTTTTAGTCCAATCAGAATTTAGTTGTCATTCCCACCTGATGGTCCCTGACTGCCTCTTTGCAGGGCCAGAAGGTTGAAACCAGCAGTAACAGAAAGAGCTCTGATGTACCAATGCTTCCTGAGCAGTCTGTGGCACTATGTTACAGCAGGTGATTTGAGTTTGTGACTTAAATTGTTTTATTACAAAGCTAATCCTATTCAGGTCTCAAAATTTTCATTCTGAAGTTTGAAAATGTCATGTAGCTCTGAATAAAGCAAAAAGAAAAAGAGGAAAGAAAACTACTTAATTGAAAGAATAAATGTGATTAATTTATAATAATATAATAATTTATATATTTTTGTAATTAGGACCATTACTCTACAGTAAAAGAAGTTTTTTCTTTAGTTTTCCCAGGGAAAAAAGCAATAGTTTGCCCAGACTCTGCCTTGTGTTATCACTGTATTTCACTGTACAACTCATGCAACAGCACTTTAATTTCTCATTTTTTATTCTACCTGCTCAACAGGGACAACATGGATATGTTCACTCTCTTGACCCCTTGATGAAATGGTACCTTCAGTTAGCCCTTTAATCAGTTAGAACTCTCAAATATTAGGGTTATACCTATCCTTGTAGAAAGAAGCTTCCAAATGAAATACAATTTTAGATATCACTGTACAGACCTGACAATTTGTTCTGCATGTTTGCTGTGGTGCATCATCTTGTTGCGGATTATGTGACAAAAGTCACAGTTCAAATTCAGGGTACTCTTAATCACTGTAAAAACTCAAGTTTTCTTGTGTTCTTTAGCAGATACTGTTGAGTGATATATGCTTACTAACAGGTGTGGAGGGGTTTAGTTGGGCCACTTCTGTGCTCACAAAACTCATAACACTTCTACTCCAGCTACTGTCTCAGGAAAGTTAAGAAACAAAAAAAAACCCCAAGGTTTCCCAGGGCTATTCTACGTCCCTGTAGGAATAAAATTAAACTTATAACAACAGTTACGCCATAGCGAAGGAGGCTGAGTAATCCATCTGAAAGTGAAACTTTATTATACCACCTCTCCTCCTTACCTTAACTTTTCTCTCCTGCTATCCCTTAAGTGCAGAACAAGTAACATGAAAAAAATCCTTGTACAAACAAAATACTTCAGGAACTGGAAGTGGTGTTGGGAGGGCTGTTAGTGGCATAGCTTCAGTAATTTAAAAAAGGTAACTATAGACCCACTGTTTTCTGCCTCTAGGAATTAGAAAATATCTCTTGCTTCTCTCAGTTTAGTTCTTGTTACCTTCTTCATGCATGGGCTGATGAATAAGGTAAAAGAATCTTACTTAGAAAGTGGATTAATGAAACCGCCAATATTTTACGAAAAAGAAATCCAAATTTTGGTCTGATCTGTCACTTGAGTACTGCTGAATATTGGTATAGAAGACACCTGAGAACTTAGTGATGTTGACCCGTTAGGAGATATACCGTGAGGCTTTGTGTGTGCATGGAGAGCGCCTCTCTGATTAATGGTCCTACTGTGAGTGTGACACATCTGTGCTGCTGTGTAACTTTTTCCGGATGCTAGACACTTATGGTTAATGATATTTGCCACTTCAATAGGGGGAAAAAGATTGAGATTATGTTAAATTGCTTTTCTCGGTGTGTGTGCTGTAGAAAGGGAAATGAAACATCAATTCAGGATGTTTTTTGTCTTTTGTATGTCCCTGTGAAGTGAGGGCTCTGGCTTTAACCCATTAGTCTGCATGTGGTCAGATCTGCTGACCCAGCTGTGCCCCATCTGGGAGAGGGCTGTCTCTGTTCTGTGTGGGGATAAATCCTGTGTATACAGCCTCAGGACAGTCCTGGACAATCATGGCACCTCTTTACATCAGAAGAACCTTCCCATAAGTTTAGAAAACACTCCCAAAAACCTGAGATCCAGACAAACTCAGAACTCAAAATGAGGCAACTGAGTGTAAGGGCTTCTCATTCTCTTCATCTGAAACATATTACTATCCATTACTGCTTGTACAGCCTGAGGCCTTGGAGAAGATCGTTTTGAAAACGATACCTTTAAAACCAAAAAAGATACTGTTTTCACTTTATTCCTAACAATGATGCAGTGCTGGAGAGCTATGGAAGTAGTTCAGTGGCTTGACTGCCACCTACTGCTCACTGCTCCGCACTCCCGAGGTCTGCCGACTTCGGCAGCTGGAAGGATAACATTTTTGTGAAATTTGTAGGGAAAAAACCCTATTTATGGGTTTTTTGAACTAAATGGAGGCTACAGCTGAATTTACAAATATTAGAAGTTGCTGGTGGTTTACAATCTATAAACTTCCAGTGTAAGAGACGCTGAAGAACTTGAGATATATGTTTAGCATGCGGAGCTGGTAAAAAGTTGGAGAAGCTCCACATCTGAATTTCAAACCCCACAAAGTTAAACAAAGGAAAGAACTTGATTTAGAAGGCTCTTGGACTTTAAATGGCAAATATAAGCTTTCATCACTTTTTAGCATCTAGCAGTTTTCTAGTGTGGGCTGTTAGTTAACTCTCATTTCAGCCAAGCGTTAATTCCAGGTTAAGGGGGAAATAGAGGACCTGTCTACCAAGCACCCTCTGTTTTTCTGCTGCACAAAAGGCCCCATCCTGCATTGCACAGAACTGCCTTCTCTAGCGGTGGCCCTCATGGGGACCTGGCACTGCTCACCATCAGAGTCTTGAAATCCTGAGAAACAGACAGCACAGTTCAGACTCTTTTCATGGCAGCAGTTCTGAAAAACAAACAAACAAAACCAAACAAAAACCAAACCAAAACAAAACCCCAAAAAACCCCACCCCAAAACCCAAACCAACAAAAAACCTCCAACATTTTAACAGTTATAATCCAGTCTACAGCCTTTATGCCATTACTTCAGGGACTGTCCAGAGCTGTTGCTGTCATTTGGTGCCCTATTGTCTTGTGCCCTACATAGTTATATGTATACATATAGTTAGATAGTGCACAAAAACATTGGGAGCATGCACATTGCGTGATATAAATGACAAACAAATGGCAAACTGTATTGCTGTATTAGTATTTACTAAAGAGATCAGAATAAGATATCATTAATCAAGATCAATAAAATAAAGTTTTCTTCACAAGAACTGTAAATGTGTTCACCATAAACTATGTATAGGGGAGGTTTTTGTGTAATAGTCTTGTTAATAATAAGCACAGTTGTTACCTTCAGGGTTCCATTTGCAATGTCCCTTTTAACACTTCAAATGCCAGCATTGGGAGATGGATTTAATTCCTATGAAAGCCTCTCACTCTGTCCAGAAAAACCCCAGAGCTCATCCTCCCTGTGTTTACAATGCTGGGGGAAAGCAAAGGGATGTTAAGCTACTGCTCACAAAGTTCAATCAGAGCCTTATAGGCTATTACAGGAAAAAAAAAAAAAAAAACAAAAAAAAACAACAAACAAACCAACCACCAACCTATTTAACGCTTCCCAAAGAATTAACCATTAGGGCATCGTCCATGGAGACAAACCAGTAGCATCTTTGCAGGGCTAATATCACCCAGCTGGGTAACAGAAGAAAAATTCCTATGATTTAAGTGACCAATCAAATTATGCAAATAATGAATAACAAACAGCCACGCAGAGTGAGCCACTTGTACTTTATTCTGAGCTTAAAATTCCTTTAAATAGACTTCTCACAGAGAATGTCAAAGATCTAGCACCTTTCTAGTAATTGTGATCCATGTATGGGCTTTCTAGGAACCAAAAAATGCAAATAATGTATCTGTTGAATTTAGCTCAATGAGTAACTCGGCCAGCTGTACCTGCAACTTTGCGAAAGCTTTATATTCTCTTTGTTTGCCTGGAGCCCATCTGAAGGTAAATGTTATTTTAGAGATTAAGAGGAAATGTTTTTTGATCTGGTAACATCATTTTGCCCATTTGATAAATTATAACTTTTTCTTTCTGATAGGGTGAAGAACAAAACTTGGTGACCTTTAAATTTTCATTTGGATAAATAATGCTTACAGAAGCTTAGCTGCCCTACTAAATTTTCAAGATGATAATGTGAGACACCTATGAAACAAAAATATTTTATCCTTCCAGCTGTACTTTTAAGAAAAAAAAATACGCAATTATAAGAAAGCTCCATAGAGTACACAATGCAAATATGTGGTTAACTGGTTAAAGGTATTTTGAATTTATCCTATTTTCTAACTTATAGAATTTAAATATAAGTGAAAAAAATCCAGCTGATCAAATGTTATTGAATAATTTTTGGCAATATTGAGCTGTTGATTGTTTTACTGCACCCAAAGCTGTGCTAGATCCCTCACAGCCCAGACAAATGAAAGCAGGCAAAGAGCTTGTAACTTAATTTCATGTATGACAAAAAGAAAAGACAAAACAGTGGGCTTGGTGAGCCAAAGGATTAGAAAAGGTTGAATTAATAAACTCATATGATTATTCAGCAAAGTCAGTCCACAGAGTGATTGAACTGCTATTTTTGGGCACAAATACTTAAAAAAAATAATGCTGTGGCTGAGTCGCTCACTGGGACACGGCGGAGGGATGGGTTTTAAAGGGCATTTTGTGGCCTGCCAGGCCTGTTCAGGAGGGCAATATGTGCTTAGTGGCAGTGTATCTCTGAACAAGAGCTTTGTCTCCTAACAGGCTTGAAGGTTTGGGTCCTTTTCCATCATGTGAGCCACTATTGTTGTAAAAAGTTATTGTATCGAATTCAGGGCTGGCTGTATTACTCAGGGGTGAATTGCACATTTCATCCCAAACCAGTGCCAGTGAATCCTTCGAATCTGAATTGCCAAGAGGTAGTATAATGGCAAAACTGACACACATTTGATAGCTGTAACCTTATTTACATTGACTCTGACAGAACTTATCGCATTATAAAGTGGTATTAATAACCTGTTAATTGAACTACTAAATGCCATCAACCATTAAAACTATCGGTTGCTGCTGCAATTCACTAATACAATATTAACTGAAAGCTAAAGGAAGAAATGGTTTTGCTTAAAATATTGGTCAAGAAGCTGAAAGAATAAAATTAAGTTGACCTTTTGATAGATGTCTGTTTATTGATTTAAATTCATCATTTTGTGAACAACGTCGAAGAGGCCTGTTAGAATAGAAGCATGTATAATAACATGAGCTAAACAATTTTTATTTCTTTGTGTGTCATTATGGAGAGATTGAAGCAAGCTTCACCTAAGTGTAGTGATGCAAAAAAAATAATAGTACCCAGTCTGGATGTGAAAAAGCAGAGGAAAACAAGAGCTTCATATTAAAGTGCCTTCTAGGTAGCTGACATGACGCATCTAGTCAGACGTAAATAATGACAGACGGAAACTATCATGAGGTCTGTGAAGCATCAACATGCTGCCATCATTTTCTTTCTAACCTTGCCTTGCTAGCAGCTCTCAGACTTACAGGCTGAGAGATCATTTAAAAAGCAAATCCTAATGATGCTGCCCACTGTAACAACAGCTAGTGAGATTGGCATCAATTTAGCTCAGTTTGGGAACTCAGGCTAGCAGCCATTGCTGGATCCTGACACCCCAAATGGGTGCCCTCCCTCCCTTTCCTGGCTCCCCACAGCTCCCTGTGCATTTCTGCAAAAATGATCCACCTGTATGGGCAAGGGGGAGAGCAGCCAGTGCTCCTTCACCTGCCTCTCGGCAGATAAGCCCTTCAATTATTTCCTTCATTGGGTTGGTTTATTTGGGTGCAGGATGCCTGGAATATGGTTTTCATTGTATGCTTTTTATTTGTGGTACACATGTGTAAGAAAAAAGAGGGAGTAACGTGCTGGTATCCCTGTAGCTTCAGCTGAGCAGTGTTATGGTTCAGATAAATACATCTGTACATGGCTGCCATAATCAATGTGGAATGGCAGAGCAATTTTGCAGATGCAACTCAGGAAAAGAAGCAAAACAGAAAACTGCACAACAATTATCTGTCTTGTCCAGCTCAGTAGACTCTATTCATCAAAACAACCTACAATAAAACAGTTGCATATTTTATTTAAGCTGGTGCCTTCACCGCAAACCGCTGGGAAACAAAGCTGATGTGCAGTAACTTAATGGCATTATCACTCTGCAAATCAGCATTTGGCTTTGCTTGGGTGCTAGCAGGGCACAAGGGCTCAGAGAGAGACAGATGACAACATGAAAAAACAAGTAGATCAGACTGCTTGTTTTTGATTGTAAACATTATTTTCATATACAACAATGAATTTCATCCTGTTTGGTAAGCCTGACCTCAGGCTGTATAACTGTATTTCCATTGTTCATATGTAAATTAAAACATGACAAAAAAAATCCTTCCCAACCCTCCCCATCGGAAGGCTATTTACGCTTCACAGATCTTTCCAGTACTTTAAACACAACTAAGCAGCTATCTCAGGTAAAGACGATGCTATTTTTCCAAGGAGGCATTTTAAAACATTTCCACACACACAGTTCTGAATGTTCTAAATACTAATGCAGAATTCGTGACTCTCAAAGTGAATAGATGGCACTTAATTATGCTGATGATGTCAGGTACTGTATAGGTTGATTTCCCAAGGCGTAAGTGAAAAATGTACTATTTGGTCTTAAATTTAGACTTAATAAATAGCTAATTTAGGATCTTGTTCTATATGCAAGGATATAATCACAAGGCATTCATTTTTAAAAGGTTTCATTTATTCTTGTGAGCTTAATTATTGCAAGGAAACTGTGAGCAATTTGTTTTTTTACCAGTGTCTGATTTCTGAGAATGGTTATTAAATATTAAATGGATGCATAATTCAGGCAATTAAGAAAGTAATCACACAAAGTAATGTAATGGAAGTTAATTATTACTGCATAAGCAAATAGTTCATTAATGCTAGTAGTTGCTATGGCTGCATTCTTAATACATGCAGAACTGAAGCATGAATCCTCTGTGTATTCGGAGGTACCAGAAGTATGGTACTGCAGAAAGAGGGCTCCTAATGAAAGGCACAGGCAAATAAGGTCATATTGACCCCTGACTTGTCTGAATGCTGTAGGATCATCATTACTTAGGAGAGTTTTATCAAAACTATGGCTGCTTTAGATGCTTATAATCTCTTCTGTTTGTAATACAGACCGTAGCTTAAATCAAGGAAGAACTTGGGGAATTCAGCTGGTTAAAATAAATAAATAAACCGCCAATCCTGTTTCCCCTGTTAAAAATCCTACTCAGTGGTGCTGCTCTTGTTAAAAGGCTATAAAATCATTATATGTAACTTAAAAGGATTGTACAGTTTTTCAGCACAAAAGCATAAGAGCTGACAACCACCCTTGTTAGATTTTGCTCTTCAACACCAAGAGCAAAAACTGACATTCCTTTGCTAACATTATTTCCCTAAAGCATAGCACTTCATCAAGACTATTTTAAGCCAAGAGATGCTCATGCAGCTATATTCCACCTAGTAGGCTGTGATGCAGGAATATTAACCTTAGCGCTGTATGGTTTAGTCAGGGATGGGAAGGATCTGTGGGTGAGGGATGAACAGTGCAAAATGGTAACAAGGTTCTCATTGTCAACCTTGAAAGATGTGAAGACGGGACAGTTGGTTCCTTCATTTTCTGGCTTTGGAGATGTACAGAATATCACTTGTCCATTTTAGGCTATATGTTATTATTTTAAAAGGGAAAGAAAAGAACAAGACCCCAGTTGCCATGCTGGACAACCCCTACAGGTCGTCGCATGCCTACTACTGCTGGTTCTCACTTGCTCATTGTTCAAAATACAGCCACATTAGGTAAAAGGAGGTGGATTTTGTTACTAGCTGTGCACTGGGGCTAAGCAAAAAGTGGGATTGTATTAGTTGGTGTAAAAACTGTCCTGAACTGCCTGGGATGTCTGTAGCTCCAAAGGACCATTTGACAACTGAGGACACCGAGGTTCACAATTTTTAATCATTGACTCTCCTTGTTTCAGTGCATCCTACAAAAAGACCATAAGGAAAGAGGGATGTAGGAGCTAGCTATTGCTAGCTTGGTGCTTACTGCGTTTTCTGGAGAAAACTTCAAATGTTACTTTATGTTCCTGACACATCTAGGACTTCAGCAGGCCAGGGAACCTAAGGAGAGGGAGGGAAAGCATCATGGCAGCAGCTCAGCATTGCACTCCGGTCTTCCCAAGACCAATGAGCTAGAATACCGATACGACGAATCTGGAAATAAAACTCTTGTAAAGCCCTGTGACTGTCTAGGGGAGAAAAAAGGAGGTTAGACCTTTGGATTGAAAATGTGCTCATGCATGCACACACACACATAATGATATTTTTTAATTTATTTTTTTAGGACCACTCATTCTATAGAAGTGTTCATTACTTTGAAATTTCTAATGTTTCAGAATGAGAGCAAATGTCAAAGTATAGGAAATTCCTGTGGGACAGAAGTTGTGTTTTTACCAGCTCTAATAACCACCAACGCAACAGCATGAGCAGTCAATCAAACAGGAATTGAGCCAGCACAACCCCAGGAAAGTTCCTTTCATCCCTTCTTTATTTGAGGAGCAAACCCTTAGTCTTTTTGCAAGCCCTATTAAACATACAGCTTTTGCAGAATGTCTGGAAAGGCATGAGATTCAGCTGCTTGGGGCTGAGTGTGAGGGAACAAGTACCAGACTCTCCCAGGCCCTACAAACAACACCTTGCAAATGGCCATCTGAAGTTTTCCATGTTGAGTGCTTCTCTTGGCAGTGGCAGTGTCACACAGGAGGGTGGCGAGCCCCTTGGCTCAGGCAGCTGCAGACCTTCTGTGGTGCTTATGGCTCATAGCTTGGTCCTCTAAAGTCTATCTCAGTGTCACCCACACCAGTTTTGGAGTCCTCCTGTCTCTTGACAAAATGCCTTGCTTGGTGCATAAACTGCTGAGCTGGTGCAGCTTTGGACCCAGACTGGTTTCAAGGTGCAGTCTTGTGCAGAGGGCATCCACCCAGAGGAAAAGGAGATAGAAAATGTAGCTTCTTGTGATTAACTGACCAGGTCGTCATCCAAAAGGATGCCTAGTTCAATTTAGACAGTAAAAAGACAAACTTGAATAATAAGTATGTTCCTTCAACCTTGCACCTGATGCAGTGTAATTGAATTCTGTTTCTTGAACAGGACAGAACATTGGCAGAAATGTGTCATGAGGTTATAAAAAAGGCAATTCCACCTCATGCAGTTCCTCATAGGCCAATGAATAGCACGGGACCTTTGTTATCTTATCCTAGAAACTGTTTAAGAAGAAATGATCAAGCATTACTGCCTGTCATGCTGCCTGTTCCATGCCTGCTAGGGGGTAAAAGCAAGGAGTGAGTGCTTAATGATGAGGGCAATGGTGAGACTGTCCAGATCTGATGTGACTTGTGTGAAGAGTTGAATATCTATTACCCAGAAAACTATTAACTGGTACAATGTGCTGTGCTAGAAATGTCCTTTGCAGGTCTGCACACAGACCCTGCCATCTAGCTGTCCTTGCTGCCCCCCAGCAGCCAGGGCTGGGACGGGTGAGCAAGGCATTGGCACCCACAGCTTTCCAATGGGTGCCTGCTGATGCCTGCCAGTTAGTTCTGCCCGTTGGCACCAGGACTGCATCTGGGCACTGTGTTTGTTTTACATTTTTGGTGGGTTTCTTAATCTCGTGTACATTTCTGGGTGACTGCAGTAGAAGTTTTGGTAACTGTATTGATAGCAGTTTCAGTTCTCACACAGACTGCTTATCCGTATTTTTGGTAAATGAATGTGTGACAAGTGTACTTGGAGGTTTTCCTTTGAATGAAAACTTGCTTACTGTATACAGAAGGATATGCACAAATCATTCCTAATAACAATTTTTTTATTTCAATGACACCATGAAGAAAGTAAGTATTCTAGAAATGAGCACACAAACAGCAAAGGTCTGATTAAAGCTATAATCCCTTTAAATATACCTTTAAAATAATTAGTTCTGAATATAACGCTATACTCTTGGTGTACTGTATTTTTCTAATCAAACATCTGTAATTTATTTCAGATACAAATTTTAAGTCTTATTTGCTGTGTCATGTGTTACAGAAATATCCCTCAAAGCTTTCCTTTAACAGCAATATTAACACTATTTTTTTTTTCTTCTGTCAAAACAACTGGTCTTTTTGTGAGGTAAAATAATCAAGCAAAAGTAGTTTCAAGTGCTGATTTTTATTTTAAACCACATTGCTGTCGTTCTGATTTAATATGGGTAACTGTTGGATGTTTTGTTTTCACTTAACATGGCAAAAATGGTCTGTGTGAGAACCAGCCCAGTAGTTCAGGGCACCTACCTGGGTTTATAATCCTATCTCTGAAGTTGGGGATATGTTCTAATAAAATACTGGCAATGCCGAAGTATTTTTCTTTAGCTATGAAAATTAAAAATTCAAAGGAAAAAGTCTGATATTGAAACTACCTGTTTCTCAACCTGGCCTTTAAGTTTATCAATCTCTAGGCTCAAACCAAGCATGACAAACTTAAATGCTTTGCTAGTTGTCCACTGTGTGAACAACTCCCAGTTGACTTATTACCCATACAGAAAATGCATGTCCCTTATTCACCTCCTAGTTGTGGCTTCACGTGGCAGGAAAGCCTTACACCCTTGCTACATTTGAGAGGCAGAATCTTCACAGGAAACAATTTAGGCTTTTTTTTTTTCTTAACTAGCTCTAATAAGTTACCTTGGGGTGGCTTATTTTGAGTGATTTCTCCTTATTTCCCCAATAGTCCTGTTGATTTAACTCAATATAGTCATACAATAAACATTTCAATAACCAGGTCAACGTGCCGTATTCATAAATTCTTGCAGAGCAGCTCTACATCCATCATGCAGTATAGTAAAGGTTGAACATCACAGTCTTATCCTATTTTTCATTTTCCTTAAACATATGCACATACTTTTTCAAATCATACCACGCTGTTATTCATAGATTCTGGGAGGCTGTCATGAAATACAACAAAAAAGAAGGTGTTCGTATAATTGTATGGTCTCTAACAGACATAACAAGGAAAAGGTTGAAGTTTCAAGTATTTATTCAAGTTTTGGATAAGGAAAATTATTTCCTTCTCTCTTTAGACTTTGTTGGCAAGCAAGCATAGAAGTAAAAACATCCAGTTGTAGGCTGTCTGTCCGTATAGGCATGGTGATGTTTTCTGTTATTGGTTTTTCTTACTATGTCTGTTCATGTTACATTTGTTCTCATTTTACAGGGTTTCCTGTAGGTATTCAGAATATCTAAAGAGCTGCCCTCTAAGTCTTAACAGAGAATGTAATGAACTTCATATGTGCCTGGGCTGAAAATTTTTCACAAAAGTTTGAAAAAGTACATTGTGACCGTTCAGAACCATTTGCTTATTCTGTATGGAGGTTTTGTTTTTTTAAAATACAGCAGTTCTTCATCAAACTATAACTCCATGCTCCTTCAGTGTCTTTTGTGAACTCTCTGCTTGTTTTGCTGGTTTCATTGGATGTAATGATTGTCAGAAGCTGATTTTTTTTGCTTTTCTCAGTTGTATCTTTACTTTTCGCTAAGTTTTCCTTGAACATCTTAAACAGGTCAGTCACCTGCTTTGCTTCTTGTACGTATTGTCCCTGCTCCCTTGGTCCAGAGAATTGTCCCACTCTTGAGAAAACATGAAGGCATTCTGGGAAGAGGCTGGCCTTGGTCAGGGAGCATACAAACTCATCTTATAGCACGTAGGTTATGAAGGTCCTGGCCACTAGTCAACTCCCAGTTTACTGAATGCTCCTTACAGCCAAAGGCCAATCATCCACGTACAGGGACTAGCTTGTGTGCCAGTGCTGTCAAAGGACACTGCGTGAGGGGAAGACAGAGGTGGTATTGCATTAGTGGTGCTTTGAGAGAAGAGGTTGAGTGGAAGGATGAGTGTTATCTCTCATCAGACCTGCCACAGACAAAGCAGGCTCTGCTCCTCCTCCTTCACCCCCACTTCCCACTCTTGTTGGTAGCTGCTACTGCACCACAACCTTCCCCATGAACCAGGTGCTGCAGGAGCCTGAACACCACGTGGCCTTGTTGACAGCATGGATTATCTCTGCCTTAATGTAATGTTTCATCTAGTTGATGGAATTACAACTGTGAGTTTAAAGGAACAGAAAAATGAAACTGTACAAAAGTACAAAGAAAAGGTGCTAAACAGAGAAAAATGCCAGATGGGTAAAGTTGAATGTAAATAGGGTATTTGTAGGGCACTGGTGAGGTTGTAGTGGTGTGTTTGCATTTGCGTAGTGGGAAGAAATCCATGGCTATAGAAATTTTGTTGAAGTTAATGTCATATTTGAATTAGCTTTATAAGCATTTCTTTAAGCTCATACTTCAAAATTGGTTAATGGGATGATAGGAGTAGATCTATGCTAGATAATTATCATTTCACTTCCTCGTATCTCTATTCCAAATACAACCTGAAATTCTTTGATAGTATCCTGTGGATAGATAGAGAATGATCGAAACAATTCAGATGAGATTTTTATTTATTTCTTACTGCCAAAAGTGTACTGTGTGCTGTATAATAAATACAGAAAATTAAGGCAGCTCCAACATAGAGAAACTTGGTCTGAAAAAGAGAAAGGGAAAAGAAAGGGTACCAGCTGAAAACTAGAGGATAGCCTCTTTTTTTTTTTTTTAATAGTCATTTTACATTTCCAGTTTCTCCCATGAAAGGCTCACAGCAGGAGACAAGCTTTGCTATGCCTTGGGGACTGCTGTGCTTCTCAGGGCAACTAGGCTCCTCGTGGGACTAGATATCTGCAAAGTTGCCTTGATTCATGATACTCAGCAGCTACAGTTAATTTCAGGTGGAGAGACAAAAAGATGATGTTGACCTTCAGAAGGGAAAAAGCTCCGCTCTACACTTACTTGACTGCACACCCCTTCGGTGAAGTGATTTTGGCATTTTGATGTGAGCCTTGGCAGGATACGATTCTCTTTGAACTTGCATAGAACCATGTGATTCCTAACTGGTAACTTAACGCTGTCCTGGCAAGGGAATTCTCTAATGTAATGGGTAGTCAGTGTCATGCTAGTAGATAATGTTTAAGCACTGCTTGCCTTGAGTAATCTTAGAGGCAGAACATCTTGAAAAATCACTTCAGGACTTTTACTTGCATATGCAAGTCAGTTAACAGCTCTTGGAGTTCAAGAGGTGGTTTATCTGTTGTGTAAGAATTGCACTCTAACTTTTCATAGAAATTTTTTGCTAGATCCAGAACTCGTTTGTGAACTCTTAGTAGTTCATCTCGGTGTTTGCCCTTGAACTGAGATGCTGATGGGTTGCCAAGACTTGTTTAGCAAAATGCTCCCAGGGAAATTCTCGGGAGTATGAGGTCTGCACACACTGACTCCCTCCCTTTGTCTCAGTAAAATATAAAAGGTATTTCAAGGCATCTAATGTTCAAATCTGTTACTAAAATAAAATAAAGCAGTACAAGACTTTTTTCCGTTCTGCAGCTCCAACCAGCCTTTCTGTAATCACTTCCTTTCCCAGAACGGTTCAGCTTTATAGCTATGGCACCTATTAGCCATGAAATTACTCTAGGATTATTACATACAAAGGAAAAACTTAGCTGAGCATTAATATTTTTATTAATATAAATAAGTAGTTGCTGTAAACCCAAGTTATTTGTCATTCCTTCTGAAAGAAAAACTGAAGTTGAGTTACAGCTTCCTATTTTGAGTAGGAAACTAAATTTTTGGTAACTGCTTTAAAAAAAGCCTTTTACATAAACTCGAAAAATGGAAATTTTTTGTGTGTGTGTGGAGATGGGAATTCTTCATTTCAGGTACTATGCCATCAGTCTGGCTAAGTTTTGAGCCTGCTAAAATACATTAAGAACATATATTGCCAGTTAAGATGACCTCTAAAATTTGGATAGGCTTTGGAGAAGTATTAAATATTTATGCTTTAAACTTCTGAAACTTTTTCTTTCCTGTATGTTGGGCTATATTCTTTCGGCCAGTCTTGTTAGTATACTGCTTAGCACCGTGCATTTTGGTGCTTGCCAATTGTAACACATGGATAATAAAAATATATTTGTAGTTTTTATTTAGAAGTTTTGTTTACAGTTTATGTATTACATGTGATTAACTTGATATTACTGCAACTCATGCAATATTACGGAATATTTCCTTCCTCAGTGTAATACAATAGAACTTTATTACTTGAATTAGGAGGAAAAATTAAGGGGAGACAAGAGTGCTTCAGTTTTCACTATGCATCTTTTAAGCCACACTGGAGCAAATGACATTTCCAAGTAATTATTAAGACAGACTTGTAAATGAATACATTTATCCAATTATTAATGTTCAAAAACTGAGCTGATAAGGTCATCCAGAAATCATGTACCATGATTTGTCCAGTATAAGGAGTCAAAGGAAAAAGAGTAAAGTTATTGAACAAACAAACTTTGCAAAAAAATACTTTTCTTTTGTTCAACTAATTAACACTTCAGTTTCAAGGAGTCAAACTTACATGCACTGCAGCTAAATTATCTTCCTGGTTTCAGCTTGCTGAAATCAGATCATAAATGAGATCATTCACTTGGTATATCAATGTAGGCATTCTAGTTTACTTAAAATATGATGTGTGAAAATGACTGATTGGTATACACAGCTATGGTTATTTCATGTATTTATGTCTAGTCCCAGGCCTTCAAAAAATGTTGCTACTTTCTCCTCGAAAGAGCATCTTGCCTGACTTATAATTACTGATGTATTTCAATAGTCTCACTGAACAGAGGAGAAGAGTGAAAGGATATTTTTCCTCTCTGAACAGCAAGTCTCAAGTCAAGCAGGACATGCAGAATTTTTTTTAGCCTTCAATATTTTTTAGAAAGTACAGTCACTAAAACATGCAGGAGCAAATGAATCCACATGTTCTGTATCACCCTTAAGGTTATTTTGTAGGCAAAGATAAGATAAGGAGAAAATGAGAAACAGAGATGTCAGTGTGACTAGCTAATAATATTCGTGAGAGGAGGATGTTAAGTGCAAGATCAAGAGCAGTGGTGGATCAAGATGGTCTACAGAGCCATGAACAAGCAAAGGTAGTCCCTGCAACATGCTGTGTGCCATGAGAGATGTTATCCTTCAGCAGTACTGTGTGGCCTCTTTTGAACGGGTGTCAAGAGGTGGAATTTAAATTTTTGCCTCAAAAGCAAACACAGGTCTTGGCTAAAGTGATGTCCTTGCCCATCTTGACCCTAATGCTGAGCTCAGTGAAAGCAAAGGAAGATGATTCCTACTGACTTCAGAGCACTTTGGGTCAGATCTGCTGGAAGGTACTTGGTAAGATCCAGGTACCATTGCTATGGTCTTTTCCACAGCCAGCTCCAGTATGCAAATTAATTTTAAAACTCCATAACGGGTGTGAAATTAGTTGTATGTTGCCATTGCTACTTAGGGATAATTAGTAATCCCTGCTAAGACAATAAGTGTGAAAGTCTCTGCAGATGCTGTCTGGGGCATTCTGAGGTAGGAGAGAGAGCTTGGCGCCATTTTTATAGTTATGCCTGTTAAGATTTAATAGATGGAAAGTTTCATTAGTGAACTGTGTTGCAATTAACTTGAAGGAGGTTCCAGCCTACTGTATTGCAGTCCTTCCTCAGAGAAAGTTGTTTACATTTCCTTTTGGTAAAAATTTATTGGCTTTTCAGCACTCGAATGTTAATGAATAGCAAGGGCCATGATTTAACAAAAAAACCCACCAACAACATGTAACATGATTTTCTCATTACTCTAACAGAGGATTGGGTCAATTGTATAACTTCTTATTCCTCAGTGAACACACTGGTTGCTGAAAGTCAAGACTGAGTTGACCCAAGGGCAAAGGATAACACAGAAATGCAAATTTAAGGGAATAGTTTTCTCCTGGGTAATATCTGTAATAAGGATTAATGGGGTAGTGACCTGTTTTTTGTTGTCTTTTTGCCAGTCCACCCTGAGGCCAGATCCTGCATGTTTCACACAATATTTTGTTGCAAAATAGATTAGGATTTAGGCCTTCTCGTTCTTGTGGGTGACCTGCCATGAGAGAAGAGAGACACAGTCCGTACTAACTTTAGAGCTGCTGCAGACTGGTTTTAGTGCATTTACTGGGGAATTGCCCTGTGCTGCTACTTTTGAAAGAGGAATATGTGGTCTCATGAAGCTGATTGATGTTCATAGTAACTGAAGATCCTGTTCCCTGAACCTTCTGGGTCTACTTGAAAAGAGCTCTATCAAAGCAAGCAGCAGGTGAGACCAGTCCTGCCACTAAGCCCAGCTCCTGCCAGCTCCCAGCTCTGCTGCAGCAGACAGCCCTTGCTGCCTTCATGAGCCGTGAGCTAGTGTTGGTGAGATGTCTGGAGGATGCCTTCCCCTTTGAAAGGCTCCCAGAATGCTTTTGCTGACACTCGTAACCATGAAGTGAAGGCAAACTGCTCTGAAAAATTGTTCTCCTTGACTCAGAGTCAACTTCCTCAGACTTCTGTCAAAAACTTTGGCAAAAAAAAATGAATAGACCTATTTGAACATCCCTTAGAAGTCAGGTTTGTGCTGGCACTGGTGAAGACAACGACTTCTGTGCAGTGTAAATATTCATGCAATGCCAGCAAAATTGAGAAACAGAGATAATGTACTTGACCATGAAGTTGTGGTGACCTGAATGAATTCCAGGTGATGGCAGTTCAAAGCACCATAACTGGTGGCCATTCTGGTTTTCACTATACAGACGTTTCTTCTCCAAGTGAGACAGTGCGGAACTGTCAAAGTGACGTTAATAGGAGCTGGAAGGTTTTTGCATTTCTTAGTTAATCAGGAAATCTGTGCATGATGACCAGTGTGTGATGTGTGACTTGTTCTTGGCCTGGCATCATAATTTCAAAATGAATGAACAGAAATAAGGAGGGCATTATACTATTTTATGCTAAATTAACCTATCTGTAGAGTACTAAATATCTGTCTCTGGAGGGGCATCATAAAACCTAAGTATTTTCACTACAACAGTGGTGTTATAAGTATGTCATGTTTTATTGCTAGGATGTAAAAATACTAACCAAGATTTTTAAAAAAATGTAGAAGAAAATAGGAAAATGGGAACCATTCAAACAAGTTCAATTCTGTTATTTAACTGAAATTTGCGTTATTGTTCCATTTAGTGCTAATCAAAGATCCTTTTTTTTTCCTTTTAACTTATTCTTGTGAGGGTGCAAAAGCAGATTCATCAAAGCTTACATAATCTGTAGGAGCACAGTGGCTTTTCTGAACTCTCCTGTGGGTAAGGTTTGCGGGGCTGAGGGTAGAAAATGTGGTCAGAATGGACACAGGCAGACTTGCCAAATGGCCCATGTGTACACACTCAGCTGGACCATGTGGGCCTAGGTCAGGGCTGTAACATGAAAATTGCTGTTTCTGTCATTGCAATTCCAGTCAAGAGCCTTTTTCTAAATGAGCACCTCTGCCTGCAATGCAACAGGTGATCCATTTTGTATTAAAGATTTAGGGGGACCAGAAAATGGAGGGGTATAACTACCTTTTAGTTCTACTCCAGGGACTGATTTATGAGAAGTGGAAGGAGAGAGTTAGGGATGGGTGCAAGTATCTGTCACGTATCAGCTTATTGCCCCATGAGCCCCATCAATCTAGTGAGAGATTCTTTCTCATCCCTTTTTCTTCTCTCATGGTGCTGTGAAGTACTCTGGAAGGTATTAGTTTTTTGGGGAAAAAAACAGGAGAAAATCTGAAAGCCTAAAAAAAAAGAAAAAAATTTCCTGCCCTGCTTCACATGTGATTGCAATTGTGAAGGCTAGGGGGGAAGTTTTGGACAGGTACAGCTAATCCTTTAATTCTTGGATTTAGAGTAGAAAATAAAGGATGAAATGTGACACAGAGGAAGTGGATGTGTATGTGAGAGATAGGGCAAGGTGTACCCTTTCAGAAAAAACAAGGTGTGTTGGCTGCGTTGCTATGATGCTAAAAGCAGGACATCCGCATATGTGCATGCGTGCCTGCACACACTGCAACCAGGGCTTAACGATGATGATGTTAGCTTTTGTTAATTTTGGATCTTCCCACTTCATTCAATAAATGTGATATTATTAGTTAATACTAAAAAATTTAGAATCAGAGTAAGTTGAAATCCAGTGTGAGGAAAGCAGCAGACTATGGTCAGTGTGATTAGGATGAAGAGGAAGACCTTTTTCAGAGGGTTCTCAAACACAGGTGATGGATCTGGAGCTACCCCAAGGCAAGAGTGAAGGTGATGCTCTCACTGTTGTGGGTTTTGTCACCAAATGTGTTTGAGACTGTATGAGTTAATTTGGTTATGGCTGCAGTGCTGTTGTGACTGCAGTTTGATGGGATAGCAGTGCATTAACCCACAGCATGGGATAACATTTTCCAGCCTTCTCTGTCTCCCACCCCTCCACAAAATTATTCATTGTATTTGAGTACTGTAATCCTAGAAAGAATACTTCCAAATGGCTTAAAAGGAATGTTGCGCAACCTTTATTAGTTTGTCACTACAGCAGAGATGCATCTAACTCACTTTGATTTAGTGACTTAACTTGTGATTAAAAGCTTTAGGCAAGGCCACACACATGCAAACAGTGACTGGTGATTTGGATAATTAGTAGGAATGGCGGAGCCCTGTCTCTTTACAAGAAGGTAGCAATGATATGCAATTAAAAATGAGCTGTAAAAGGTAAAATCATGTAGCTATATGGAATGCAGTAGACCAGGCTGAGTAAAGCAACATAACAGCTACCAAAAAAAAAGGAGAATGAAAGGAGAATGCCCTGTTTCTGAGTGTTGTTTTCAGTGAAATTGTTTCTAAAGGTGGAATGGGAGAGAACCTTTGGTGGCTTCTCTGAAAACAGGACTAGCTCCGTTGCACAACAGGTGTTCTGATGCTCATGGGATCTGTTTTCTTAGAATGCTTGTAAGATGTTAAAGGTGTCTGAATGGAGCACCTTGATAGTATGAAAAAATGGCAAAAATATAATTAACCAGAAAATTCTGAGGTGCAATAAATGTTTTCCCTTACAAATTTTTTCCTGACTCTTAGTTCTTGCTGACTTCTGAAGTGTTTGGCCCTGCCACTGGTGTTCTTTGCATTGGGAAGGTTTCAGATTGGCCCCAGTGTTATTTGTTTCAACAAATTTGGGTTATATTCCCTTTTTTGCCTATTTACTCCTCCTTATTTGCCTTCTGGAACTGAATTTCTGATGCTGTACCATTTCCATGGCAATAGCCTGCCAGTTACATTCAGTGTCAGAGAAAACATGAGGATAGTTATCAAGTATTTCTAACAAATCAAAATGACTTCACAGTATTTTGAGTACTGCATATTTATAGCATAGCTTTACATCCATAAATCTGGAATGAGCTAGGCTACAGTAAATGCTGGCACCATCTGATCTCTCTATCGGATGATATAATACAGAGGTCTTGACCACTGAGGTCATTAAAAATCCTCAAACATGCCTTAAAAGAATTTTTAACTCCACTGTTCTGGAAAAATAAATTTTAGATATTTCTGGAATAATAATACTTTGCTGAAGTAAGTTCTTGCTCCAGATTTGGTTTCATGTAGTGTTATAACTCATTTCTTTCAACAATATTGACTCTATAGCATCAAATGCACATTGTTTTATGCTTTAAAGGTAGCTCTATTTCAATAGCTGGTGAATGATTCAAATTAATATATGTCCTGTATTTCAAAATACAGTAGATAATTATTAACAAATACAGACTAGCCCTTATCGTTTTACTATAAAAGGCACACTTGTATTCATAGTCATGTTTTTGATCACTTTATATATAGAACGTTAGCATTATGCAATATGCTTTCTAGATTTGTCAGAGTTTCATGTCACTTTCAACACTAATTAGTCAAATGCCACTATACAGCTAGAATTTCTGTCCAATTTTTTTTAAATACTCTGAGCAGCCAACAAATGTTAACATGACACCTTCTTTTACAGTAAAGTAAAGCAGATGTAGTGAGCTGTTGCCTTCTCTTTCAGAGGGTTGTTTGTGTGATTGTCTTTGTATCTTGAGGCCTCTAGTGGAAACATGTACATCATAGAAGTGGCACCACTCAGCTAGGTGTGAACGAAGCCTTTTAATTCTAGACAGTGATGTGTAGCTATTAACTTTTGAAGTGCTTATTTATCTGAGAGGTTGCTCTCTAAGCAGTAATAAACAGCTCATATGGCTCAGAACTGAAGATGAAAGAGCCTTGAAGAGTGTTAGGATGAAATCTACGTGGTGACTCTGAGCTAATACTTCCTTAATGGCCATGCATTTGTTAAAAACCCTGAAATAATCCTCCAAAACAAGAAAACGCCCCCCTCCCCCAGCACAACTCTGTGATGTGAGTTGTAGATAAGCAAAAATGTGCAACTATGTACTGAGAGTGGTTCTTTTTCCCTCTTACCCAGCTGATCAGGGTTAAGGTTAAGGATCAGTCAGGAGATATTTGTACAAAGTTAATGGTTATGTTGTGTAAATGAGCTTATGAGCTTAGCAAGTGTTAAAATAAGCTTAAAAAGAGAGGAGTACCACCAAGATATCTAACAAAATTATCTAGTTTGCTTCCAGTAATCTAGCAAACTTTAAAGGATATCTGATGAGGGAACTCTCCTGACTGGTGTTTTAGTTCCTAATAAAGGCATAAAAATGGTAATAATTATTTTGAAACCTTGAGGACTACTACTGTCTCCTAGATCAACCTCCCACCATTTATTATGTATTGCGTATGTGTACAATATACAATGAAGATATAGCTAAAAATTTTGAGACTATAGATTGGCCTACACCTGTGCTGGCGCACATAGTACAATAGTTTTGGTCAAGACAAGGAATGAGATTACATTATGGACGCATTTGATATGGAACTTCTTTTTGAGGGAAACACTTCCATGAAAGTGAGGATTGATGCATGCCTATGATTTAAATAATCTTATTTAGAGAAGAAAAGAGATTCTGCTTAACCATGTACTGAAAAACGAGGAATCCAAATGGTTCAGAAATTTTAGACATATTTGGCATATGGTTGGTCAGAAATAGTTTGTGACTTCTAGTTTTGTCATTCTCAGCTCTCCGGAACATCAGTTGAATCTTGCAGGGCAGATTAAAATTGCAACTGCAGCAAGACTGTTAAATAGTGTAGTTGGAAAAAATCAAAACATGCTCACACATCTAAAATCTTTTGAGTGAAAAACTTGCACAACAGTTTTCTCAGAGCGTGCATAAGATGTAAAATATTGCAATTGTTTGACTGTAATGTTGCTCATAAAATGGTATTGTTCAGTGCTGCAATGGGGCTGTGCTTTCATGTATCATTTCCTGATTTTCAAGATGGCTGTTGAGGTCAGTAGCATAGAGCATGATGAAAGACCTCTCTGTAGGTCTTTCTCTTTTTGACACAAAGTGTATTTGAGTGTCTGTATTTGAGAGCATTGCATGGCACTTAGGATAAAGGGATCCTGACTCAAGCATTTGGGCATCACTGCTATGAAAACA
This sequence comes from Morus bassanus, assembly GCA_031468815.1. NCBI lineage: Eukaryota > Metazoa > Chordata > Aves > Suliformes > Sulidae > Morus > Morus bassanus. The sequence goes on along the minus strand of CM062574.1, from coordinate 25,280,174 downwards.
GTTAACTAAGAAACTTAGTTTATAAGCCTGGAATAATTTGCTGAATTGGCAGGTTTGGGGTTATCTTAGAAATTAATCTGTTAAAACAAAGAACCTCCCTCTGTTTTAGATTCTTTCTGTTGATTATTTTTAATGAATGAGCAAATAATATTTTAGGTGAGAGCTGACATGAGAATGAATCTAAATTTGCAGCCAGAAAGCCCTGTGGTATTTTTCCATATTTCTGTGGGTGCATCTATCCACTTTTCTCTCAGATACACAGCTATGATCTGTGTCAAGGAATAAGTAGTGCTCTGAGATTGCAGTGATTAGTTGATTTGCATCTTCAGTTGAAAGGAAATTCTAGCTAATCAATGGACTCAACTACACTTTTTTCAATTTAAGTAAGCAAGTCTAAAAGCCTTCTCTGCACCTCTGTTTGTTTAAGTTGGCTTTGTCTCTTTGATCTTGTGTTAACATACCTTAATGACAGGTAATGATTGATAATGGTGTATTGTAAATTTCAGGTAATAAATAGTGTTTTACTCATAATAATGCTGAATAATGTACTTTTTATGACCCAGTTTGATGGAAAATTTCCTTGTCAACTCTGCCTGATTGTCCAAACAAAACTACCCATTACTTAAAGAAATACATGTCTAAACTAGACATATTAATTAGGGTCATGACTGAGCTACACAAAGAAATATAGTAACACTTCAGTTATCTTTAAGTATGATCTTTGGACAGCAGTCCTAATGTTAAACTGAAGTTTAATGGGAAGCTATTGTTTACACTATCCTTTTGTAGCTCACAGACATATGTTGGAATCCATCCATAGTGGCTGGGTGATCAGAAAAGCGGCATCTCCCTGAAGGTCTTTAAAGGTCATACACAATATTAGTTTGAACACGAGAAATCACAAAATCAAGTAAGCCTGGATGAAGAAGGAGGAAAAGAGGTTTCTGGGTTTTTATCCAGTCAGAAACTGAAGCCAGTAAATATGACATTTCATCAAGTTGAGGGTTAAAAAGGGCCTTAGTTTTTAGCTGTCAACATCCTGGAATACTGTACATGTGAGTGCTGTGCCAAGCCCTCCATGAGCACTGGCATTCTCATGGTATCTCATCTGCACTGAAGTTTCAGGGATTTTTACTCATAATGCAGTGAGACTCTGGAAGTACCAGTATAGACTTTAAAATAAAAGTCCAAACTTCAGAAAACTTATAGTGAATCACTTAAAACTATAAAGAACAACAAAAACCTAATTCTATGAAAACATGAGCTTCCAGGAGTAGACTGTCCGGTAGGAATTTTCTAATGAAAGGCTTCCTTGATGCTGAGTTCAGGTTCCTTTAATTTAAATAAACAATGCTCACTTTTATAAGTATCGTACAAGCAAGTGTGAAATACTGCTGATGTAAGAATTTGTATTCTCTCCCACTGCCCCCACGCAGCAGAGCATTCCTTGGGTCTCGGAAACACAGCAGCTTCAGTGCAAGGCTGAGTGCGTCAGCATGCTTGGAATGAAATGAAAAAGCACCTACCTGTCCCTTTCCTACCTCTGTTGTTTCCATTCAGTATTAAAAGTGTATAAGATGTTATGCCAAAAGGGATTTGTCCTTTTTATCTAAGAGGAGGAATGCTTTTGCTATTTGCATTTCTGAATTGCTTAGCTGCCCAAGCATGCTTTATGTGTGCTGCTTGAAATGTGTCATCAGACCACGTGGCTGCTGTTCTCTGGCTGATGTTGGACTTTCTCCAACAAATATGGATTATGTTAAAGTAGGTTCTGAATTGACGAGGATATGTTAATAACTCCCAGATGGGCATCTTTTGTGCAGGGAAATTCAAGCAGTCTATGGCAGGAGCTAGTGTTTGGCAGGTCCATCATTCCGTCATTAAAGGCCACATTATTACTTACAACTCTGCTTGCATGACAATTGCTTGCATAAACTCAGTCTCCCAATAACAAATACACACAATTTGCTTTTAGATATATCTTCCTCTTGCAAGGAATTTTTTTATATGACAGCTGGTATTTTTTCCAGTTTAAAATATGGATATTTATAATTAAATATTAGCATGAAATAAACACTTTGTTTCCACAAATGCACACCTAAGATCACTTTTTCAGATGTGTGGTACAAATACAAGCACAGAATATTTACACCTTCACACTGCAGCCTGTATTATTCAATGTTGTGTTCATCTAAATTTCATTTATGGTTACAATTGGGTGTGCTATTTTTTTTAAAAAAAAGTTTATTTCATGCTTTAAAGGGGTTTGTAGTCTTCCTATGAGCTGTTAAAACTAATGTTGTTTTCAAGCTACTTGCATGGATGGAAGAAGTTGTTATAACTAGATAAACAAATACATAAGCAGTAAGTGCAAGTGTGAATTATGTGATAAATGTATTTGCTATGCATCTTGACAACTGCACTTGCCCTTCATTTATTAACCCACTTCACCAAAATAATCCAAAACTCTGTCAGTCCAGCAAGACTTTACAAAATGTGACTGGCTGGAAAATGTTCTTTCCTTCCTTCCTCATCCAAATTCTTTCCCCAGTACCAGCCCTTCTAAGTATCCAGTCATGAGCTTGAAAACAAACACAAAAGCCATGCCAGGTTTTTCTGGGGTATATAAAAAAAAAAATTTACAGATTTACATCTTTCACTGCTAGCTAGAAGTAGAGCAAAGACTTTGGATTCTGGGAATGGGAAACTTTGAAATTCCTAGTTCTAATTCTTATTTTTAGTCCTAAAACCATGACTTCAGGAGTTGAATCCTACAAAGCATGACCTCTGGTAACAATCCAAGGAGTAGTTACCAGGTAAGATAATATAAATAATACAGGCAGTAAACATTTTTAACAAAAACCCTCATAAAATAAAAATTTCTTTTTTGCAGAAAGATTTATTGACTAAAACAGGAGTATTTTTATCTTCTAGATTACTGCGCCCCAAAGTCAATGATCACTATACCCCATTTTAATGTATTCTCACAAACACATATCTGTATTTTCTCATGCGCCTATACTCAAACCTGGATTTTGACTGACATATCTATGATAATGATTACTTTATTGTTCTTCATAATAAAAAGGGTAAAGTATATGTTTCGAAATAACATTGAGTCAGCTGATAAGAATTTACATTTTGCAGCACATTCTGGGGAATATTGCTGTGTTGGGGCAGTATTTTCTGGTGATAACCCAAAATGTCAGCACCATCAAGTGTTTGGATCTGACCCAAGCAACAAAGATATCTTGAGGGCTCCACGTGTTTTTGTACTTCTCTAGTCTCTTTCTGCATGTTATGATATTATTACTCTCAAACTGGCACTTAATTTTCTTGGCTCTTAAAATGAGTGTTGTAAGAGTAGTTGAATGTAATATGTGGTATTTTAATATTGTGACTCTTAATGCTACATAAAACCTTTGTTTCCTACAGGTTTATTGAGCTGGTGTATTAGATTTCCTGCTGCATGAGCAAGAAGATTATGGTGGCTTATGTCTAAGTACACTTTTGGGAGACATTTTGTATTTTCTCTATAAATAGTCTTTCTAAAACACAATTGTGAAACTATTAATGTTTATATCGCATTATACATCTCTCTAAGTTTACAGTGCTGAGTATATAGTGTGGTAGCAAAAGGAAATCTTTTTGTCGAAGAAACGTGTTCAGAATTGTTATTGTTCAAAGGCTACTAAAAGGCAAGTTTTTTCATATTTATCTTATCTGTCAGGTATTTTTGGCTTATTACACTGAGACATCCCGGTTTTCAACAGTAGTAAAATCACATCTCTTCTGGAGTTAAGCACTTCAGCAGAGCTTGCAGATACGAAGCTTTCAGCAGAAATGTGGGTATTCTGGCTATTTCTTTTGTGTCAGAAAAATGTGAGATGAGTCAATTGCAATTACAAGTTCTTCACAGATAAAATTTAGACCCAGGGATGAGAGTGCGTGCATAGCACAACTTGTATTTTATACTGGATAAACGTTTTTGCCTTAAGGAAAAATATGCAAGTATTGTGGACTTTAAAGATACAAACCCTGGAAAGATCCCTTGTCCTAAGACAAATGGAAAAATATATGTGGGGGGAGGGATGTAGAGGTAGTTCATACCTGTATTATATTACTGACTTGCATTCTGTTTTGAGAATAATTTAATGAGCAATTTCTTCACAATTGATAAGAAAATGCCACAGGCCTAACTCTGTGAGGTCCCCGGAGCCATTTATTCATCTGTATGTGAATAACCAGTATAATTATTTTTGAAAATGTAACATGAGTGAAACAAATGGTTAGTGTCACCCATCCAGTGAAATGAAAGATGATCATCTCCAAGCAGTGACCATTCAGTGGACTGGCTCCAGCTCCGAGTCCTCCTCGGGTTCAGGTGTAGCATTGGTATGGGTAATCTGCAATTTGCTGGGGGCATCATTAACTCACTCTGCCTGTGGGGCAGGATTGGAGCCAGGCTGGGAGCAGCTGCCTGCTGGGCTGCCCGGGCACGTGGGGATCCACAGCGCCCCTGCCATCACCCACCTCGGGCTGGTGCTGAAGCCCCCCGTGACACAGAGGGGGTATTAGGTCAGATGAGTTACATTAAGTGGCAAGTGATAAATTCAAGATGACAATTCAAAACAGCAGTGTTTCTTCTGGTAATTAATTCCAGTGGTGCCTGAGGCAGTGCTTAGCTGCTACAACCAGTGTGGCCAATGCTGAGCAGCTAATGAGAAAACATTACAGCAAGGATTAGGGGCCAGTGCATTCTGGCAGGATGAGGTCACTATGATTAGAAAATATTAATGCAGGCTTAATGTGATAAACTGACTGTGACAAAGAAACTTTATCCATCAGTGGCTAAAATGCAAAAATCCTTTTTTTTTTTTTTTTTTTTTTTTTAAATAATCCCCCCCCCCCCCCCCCAACCAGCTTTTGCACTCTGCCTATAGTCCAGTGGCACCAAGTGTTGCTTCAGTGCTCTCATATGGAAACGATGTCAAGGCTAGTTAGCTGTTGCGGCCAGACACAAATTCTTTCTTCTTCCATTTGTTTTAATTACTTTTGTCAAGTAACAATGAACACTCAGCTTAGAGGAAGGAGCTTTATGGTTGTTACCTATAAGCAGAAAAAGCGATGACAAAATAACATTTCTATACTCCGCATCCTACTGTCTTCGGTCAGCAGCAATGATGGTATTACACGGTATTGTCTAGCAAAAGGCAAGCACATCCTAAAACGTTTGACTGTGTTAGATATGGGGAAAAGCAATGCAAGAATGGAGTTTTATAATCACAACCCCACCCCTGCTTCTGCAGCACAGGTTTGAGGGGTTACCCAATGGCACTTTAAAAAAATGTTTCAGTCAGCTTTTCCCAGGCTGTGATGTTGTGCACCATCCTAACAGAAACCTGTGGGTTATAATGCACTTACCAAGCACTTTTACCAATAGAGTTGAAACAGTGTTCCACTAGTTATGGAGCGAGACTTATTTCCTAAGAGTTTCGTATTAATTACAAGGATATCAATGAGATGGACTGCATATTGTTGCATTTGCATTTTTTGTTGTCTAAAGCCTAAGTTATTTTCACATTTTGGCTTTTTCTTTTGTTACCACATTTATGGAAGAACAATCACTTTTCAACTGAAAGCATTATAAATACTTCAGTATAAATGCTTCTACAGAGCAGATAAAAAATAGTGTTTAATCACATCAGCAAGACTTCAACTAGTCCCAAATGTCAAATAATATAATTAATTGGCAAGCTTGTAACGAAATCCATATGTTAACTCAGAATATATCGAGCTATCAGCGATGTTCTTACCCTTTATCTTATTACAGTACATACCTTTATCTTTTAAAGAAAAAAAAATCTTCAAAATTTGTTCTTATTTCAGCAAGACATTATTATGCATTTGCTTCTTTATTTCACCCATCTAACTCTTATCTTTTAGAACTCCAGAATACTCATAGAAGAAAACATCCTATACAGTTTTTTTTCTCATTCAATTATTTTTATACAGTATTGAACTAATCTAGTGAAAATATATAGTCTCCAATACAAAACCTGGAAATGATGTTTGAGGCCTACAGTTACAGAAGAAATTAAAAATAATTGTATTAAATACATTGACCCTTTTAGTAATCACACAGACTTGCAATGACACTAATGTTATTTTTCTGAACAGTGAAAGCACTATCAAGGGCAATATGCTATAATCTGATCAGTGACATTTGTTTCCATGGTACTAAAATCTTTTTGGACATAGTCTTTTTTCTGTTTATATAATAAGCTTGTCACTTTGTTCAGGTTTTATTCATTTCTTCCTGTAGTTACTCAGTGGACAATTACTTTGTCTTCATTTTCAGGCAAAAGAAAAAGTATCCCATAGCTTAACCCCTATAACACACAGCCTTAGAATATCCATTAATTAAAAGATGAATTGGAAACTATAGCTAAAATATACTAAATGCAACAATTTTACTCAGGCTACTGCCATTTATTTTAAGTGTTTAAACCCCATTTAGGCAAAACACTTTATGTGCAAATTAAACTCCAAGCAGGATAATTAAAACACAGGTTTAGAACTATTAGAGTCCTAGATAGACTTTGGAATTTCTGTAGATTCCTATAATGTCATCATAGTGGTGAAACAAGGAGTTAGGTAATTAACTGTATTTCATATGCATATTTTCATGGAAGGCACAGGAGAACAGTTCTTGACTGTATCGGTTTTGAACTCATCTTGGAGAGTGCCATAGGAAGAGATAGTAACACATGCAGAATTGTGTTCAGATGAATAAACGTATGTTCATCAGGTCAGTAGATAAGATTTATGTAGTAATAATTGTTAATCATTTATAATCCACACTAGATCAATTTCTTTGCTCATCAGAATTTTGAAGACATAATAAAAAGTGAACAGGCATAAGAAGTCTTTGCATAGGTTTTCTATCTGCAAAATTCAACTGTTGCAAGAGCCTTCATTTTCACAGAAGGCATATTTAGTTGTCTCATCCAGTAGGAGGGAAGGTTATTGTGTGTAATACGTGGTAATCCAAATGGGGGAGAGGGAGGTCTACAGATACCATTAGTAAAAAAGTGGTTTGTGATGAAGGTAGCTTTTACCTGGCATGTCTTCCTCTACAATTTGATAATTAGTGAACAGCTAGCTATGTTTTGCTACTGTTTTAAATTATAAACTATCTGGGAAGGGAATTATAAGGAATGGTTCAGTCAATTTGAAGAGGTAAAGTTCTCAGCTCTAAATAGGATATTAAGTTCCACATGGTATATTTTATGAAGGTTATTTCATGTTAAATGGGAGTGCCTGGAAAACAAACTCACTGTAAGGTTTTGATAATTTTTTAAAGTATTTTAACTAAAGACTACTCTAAAATGTTTCGTTAATACAGGTATCAAATAATATCTCAGTATAACTTCCAGTTTTAAGTATGAGCTATTAAGTAGATGTTAAAAATTAGATAGAACTTTAAAAATGGATTTTCAGTATGGCTATGGGATATGACTCCACACTGGAAGATGGCCAAAGAGTCTGGATTTTAATTTTGATATAATAAGCCATAGTATGGTTTAAATAGAGGCTTTCCATTTAGTCCTGACTACTGAATTTCACAGCATCAGAAGTAATACTTTATTTCACAAGTTTAGCTGGGGTTTTGAACAGTCTGTGGGGTTTTATGTTTTCAAAACAAATCCACAGAGATTTTATGAATAGATTCTTCTTCAGATCTTGATGCCAAATGTGCGTGACTAGTAGAAGAGACAGATGCTTGGGAATCTTTTTGCTTTGTTCTTTCTATAGTCTGTACTCACTAATACCTGCATTTGTGTATTATTCTTCTGTTCCTGAGTACCTGAAGCTATTTAGCGAAGTGAATGTGGGGCTGGCTGAACACACAAACACTGAGAGGTGACAGGGTTTTGCTGCAGTTGGAAACCAGGGAATATATAATTGCATCATTGTCTCTTGTTCTGCTCCCGCATGTAACTTGCTTAAATGTCATTTCGTCCTGCAGGCTCTCACTCTTCCCTTCCCTGTAAACCTTATTCAACCTGCACTCAGCCATCATGATAGCGGTGCCTGTGCCCGGAGTGCACCGGCATCCCGGGGGATTCGTATTCAGGCATCACCGATCGTTGACCTGGCTATTGTTGTTTGTGATACTTACTGGTAAACTTTCGCAATCAATACAACATCAGCCCGCCTAGCTCCTGGGAATGGAAACCTGAAACAGTGCACTTAATCTTGAAGCTGGCTCCTGCTCCCCTGCTCTGCTGCTAAACTGGGTAGTTGGCCTACTTGATGCAGCATTATTGCTGCAGAGGTCAGATGTGAGCTGGCTTGGCAAGTGCTGATGAATGGCTGTTTGTGATGAAGCACCTCTTCCGTCCAACAAGAGACATTTAATAATGATGGACCATAACTGTGCACACAAAAAACCTTGTAGCTTGTTTGCAAGCTTATATAGTGAAAGCTGGAGAAAGCGATGTGTTAGTTTGGAGCAAGATTTTGGAAAAAAATTAATGAGGAAAACGAGGTCTTATTAAAAGTTAAAGAAACCTTCCCATTTGTACAAAACTGTAGCAGTTGTTGCAAATATGTTCTCCAAATACATATGTTTTCCTGTCATTCTACTTGCATTGGTTCCTCTTTTCCTTGCATTAAAAAAAAAAAAAAAATCATTTTGCAGATTGACAAATATAGGAAATAATCTTAAAGGCCAATAAATTAAAATTAACGCAAATTATCTTTACAGGAATTCATTTTATTTGAACTGTATGCTCCGTTGCCAAATACTGTGTTTTGCTTGAAATCAATGGTATGGGTTGAGAGTGGATACTTAAGTACGTCTTGCAAAAATTAAGTTTCTCCTCTCTAGAAAAGAGAGAAATCTTTGTGAATAAAGTGAACTGCGGAAAAGCTCATCTTAATGCTGGAGAAAGCTTTCCACAAAGTAACCAAATAATCACTTCTGGGTTCATCTAAGTTGACAAATGTATGATTTTATTATTCCCCCACCCCTAGTGTTACCCAATGCCTTTGTTCCATGGATTTTCCACATCTTCTCTCCTCTGTCTCTTATGGGCATTGAATGCAATATCCAAACAAAACCCAAAGAACAGCTCACCCACACAAAGTTTGGCACTAGTTAACCACTAAAGCTACAGGCCAGCAAGACCTCTGTAATATGCTCTATTGCTCTGTTCTGCAGCAAGGAAGGCGGACGATGGTGTTTATCGACCCAGATATTCATAACTGTGGAAGCACTTCTCACAGGTGCAAAACATCCCTGCAGATCCATAGGGGAGCACCTATGTATTTACTTGTTTTTTGAAGATACGTTAACCAGCCCTGGGTAAGTAGTTATTGTAATGTCTGTAGTGGGGAGGATATGAAATCTGATAGAGTACCTCCAACACTGGTGGTTTCTCAAACCTCCTCTTAGCCTGTGGACAAATGTCACTGTTGAGAAACATCTGTGTTCTACCTTAGAAATTCCAGTCCTGCAAGTTAATCCATTGCAACTGAAAATTCAGCTGTGTGATGAAGTGTCCATTTGAATCCTGACACTTTTTTACTTCTGGTATTGCACATGTTTGAAAACTGTCCTGTAGGAGGGAAGAGTTTTGCTCCAAACATTTGCATGTTTCCTATTTTGGTCCAACAACTGGATGAGCACGTATGCAAGTCCCAGCAGTCCTTCTAAAAATAGGTTCAGTGCTCAGATTATTAAAATAGTATTTGCATGATGTTTCCAGTTTTCTGGCAGTGCTTCAGTGATTGCTTTGTGATATTTAATATGTTTTCCCCCAAAACATTTCATTTCCTTTTCTCTTCCTCATCCCTGACGCACAGTGTTGAGATTCTCACTAGACTGTTACACTTTATTACAGGAATAGCTACGTTTATACAAATATAGATTTATAGAAGGATAAGGGCTGGAAGGCAGAGTTGACTGATGAGAATTCAAACTAGCCAAATAAGGCCCATTGGCTTTAACTGAATGTAGGCCATGTTATTCCTGGTCATGACTGGACTTAAAGTTGTGAGCTTCTGGCATAAATCCTTGGAGTGTGGCTTACTGTGATAGTGATTGTGCTGATGCCGCTGGTGCTTGGTTTTTTGGTCGTCTTGTGTTGCATGTTGATGGAGTTGCGTGCCGGTTTTGCGAAAAAAACTTCTTTGTGTATGTGGCTAGCTTCAAACTACTGCTTTTGATTTTGAAGAAGAGCAATTAGCTGCAGTGTGAAATTTTTGTCTCTCAGTGGTTCCATTTTCTTGTACAAAGGCAATACAGACTGTGAGAGGTAAACTAGTATGTTAGGTTACTCTGGCCAGGCTCACAGGTATGAGTTCTACTTCTGTAAACTGGTAGGATAAACATGCAATTTTACAGGTATGGGAGTCAGAAAAATTAGTTTGGACCAGGAAATGAGTCACTTATGAGCAATAATATGGAGGAAGGTGCTGCTTCGGCAGCCCCTTGTAGTCTCTTATTGCTTATTCCTCCCACCGCAGCACTGCCCCTCAGTCCAAGATGTTTGAAAATGATCTCTCACAAAAATTTCATTCACTGTTGTGACAGAATCCCCATCCTGCTAAGCGTGTGAATGATCTTGCAAAGGAGAACCAATTAGTTTTCTTACTGAAACACATTTTTCTTGGTTATAAGTAAGACAGGAAGCAATAGCATGAGGGCAATGTGCATATCTGTGAATGGTCCAAGAGACACTGAAGAGCTGAGACACAGTTTTGTACTCGGGTCCTTTCCACCGCACTGTGACTCAGGTGCCCAGCAGCAATGGCTGCAGGTTTTAGACACGGTGTTGCTACTGAATAGCTGAATCGCATTCAAAGAGCTGAAGCACCAGCCTGCGTGGGAGAGGGCAGAACATGTGTTTGCAACTTGTAAAAGAAGCAGAAATGTGTAACAATTAAGGATGCAGGAAGGGGATACGGTTCTTAGAGTGAATCACGGAGACCCAATTGGAGTGAAACTAACTATTACAAAAATTTACCTAAGTGTAAGGTCTATTAGGTTAGAGAACAATTGTAGAAGAGAAATAATGAAAGCCCCATTTCTTGAGACTTTTAAGACTGCAAGTCAAAACTCTGGAAAATATACTGTAGATAGCATAATATAATGACAGGGCAATAGACTTACTCAAACAGGCGTATTTAATTTCTAATTCCTATGAGTCACTTAAGCTATTTATGCTTAATTTTACATAGTTATGACTAGAGAGTATAATCATCCAAATTGTAATAAAATCCTTATAACTGATCAAAAAAAAAAAAAAGCATGATGTCTCATTTTGCTTCAAATGAGCTAACCTGCCTCAGAAATGAATGACAATCCATGCTGCAGGGGCAGGGCTGGGGTCACCAATGATGCATTTAAGTAATATCAAGTCCTATACTCAATTATACTCCTGTATTTTATCTGTCCAGAAGTGAAACCGGAAAGTAGATGATTCGGAGTGCTGTAAAACTATGAACTACAATATGTACTCCAGAACTCTATTCTGTTTGGTTCTTAAATGATGAGGGGGTGATTCCCTGGCTTTGGCTTGTTTTTGGGCTGGTACCCTTAGCCACAGTTCTGGAGTCATGCTGCACTCTTCCTGCCTTGTTCCTGTGAGTGTTAGGTCATGCCGCTTGCTGGAGCAAAGGACAGCAACTGCGGGTTGCTCACTTTGGGTCCCTCAGTGGGGTGAGATGTGCAAAGCACCTGCAATGTGCCTAAATGCTTCCCTGCCAGGCGAGGGAGGGAGAAGGGGCAGAGAGGGCTGTGTGTCCATCTCCTGAAGTGTGATGGAGGCTGCTGTAGGCAGTACCTACCGCAGATTATTATCAGGAACAGTGTATGCTTGTATACTTAGTTTATCATTCAGCTCCCAACATGTTTTATCCTGTGACTGCTTTCCACCAGCATTGTATTACTGCTTTGGTTTCACTATGGGTAAAACCAATTCAGACATCAGTATTTCTTTTGCCCTTTCTCAACACAACCACTACAAACTCTTCTTTGGAGTTACATTTACAGCTATTTGCAGATAACTGTTCGTATGTTTTGCTGATTATTTTTTCATTGATGCTTGACTCTGAGATTTAGCTCTCATCTTGGTGGTTGTTCCCCCCGCCCCCAAAACCTGTTCTGAATTTCCTGTGAGCAAAAATGTACTGTTAACAATTAACTTGGCAAAAGCTGCTCTGGAATTGTATTAAGAACTATTTTGGTGCTTATAACTGTCACATATCATATTTTTAATTTCCATCTGGCCAATCATATCAATGCACAAGATGTATCATCCTGTGAATGGTCATGAAATTCAGCACTAAAACACCTGATTGTGACAGGAAGAGAGAAATTTGAGCACAATAAATTTCAGTTGGTTAGGAAATGTATTTATTCATCACATTTATTTTAATTAAAATAGAAAATGATGTGAAATTCCTTATTTTACAAAACAATAAACCATTGCCTACTAATGGGTTAAAAATAAACAGAAGCCTTCATATAAAAAAAAAGGCAAAAGAAAGAGAGAAACGGTAATGACAGTTTTGAAGTATCCAGTACCTGTTGTGACAGGAATAACAAATTAATTGGGACTATAACGGATTCTTTGTAAAGGTGAAGTAAACACACTTGACTGTATATTTTTCACCATCAGTTAAGTCTCAATTGGTTCTAAAAATAAACAGAAGACATTGAACAGTTTTAATGGATTTTGACACCTAGGTATTATGCTGTCACTCCAGTATAAATGAATCATAACTTTAGACTGCGCCAAGGAATTACTACACATTTGGAGAAAATTTATGGTGCACCAGGCTTTGAATCATGATGTGATATCAAAACTGAAGTCGTAAGAGGAAAAAAGGCTGGCATAAATTATTATTTATCCAAGCCATGCATACCTATGTGAATGCAACAGGTATGGATTGCAGGGTTAGTTAGAAATGCCACTGTAATTTCTAGGTGTTAACACCTCCCAGAATGGCTGTTCTGGCAGAGCTCCCAGGGAGCTGCATCCGGAGGGGAGCTGAGCACAAACACAGGACAAACCACCACGGCTGCCAGAATTTTGTTGCTTCTCAGGATTTAACCTAATTAAGAGTTTTACCAACGAAGAGGCTAAAAGAAAGAATTTCAGCATTTGACCTTACAGTTATATTAGGCTTTATTTATTTATTTATTTATTTATTTTTATATCTAACACAGGACTTGTAGATGATGAAGTTCTTGCTCTGGACCTAGAGAGACCTTAAACTGTCTATGAAGTGAGGAACATCTGTAAAGCGACTAGTCACTAATTTGCTCTGCACTGTCATATAGGTAGGTAAGCCTTAAAATATATTATACAGGCATGCATACAATATTTTCTCTTTAAATTTATCTGCAAACATTATAGTTTGTGCAGTTGTTTGGACTACGATAGCACGCTTTTAATACTTCTAAGTAGCATATGTATAAGCAAGTATTCCTCATTCATTCTATACAATATTTTTAGGCTGAGTTGTGTTCAATGTGCAACTGTGTAGTAGTGATTTTTATAAGTCCTGAACAAATTATCCTGTTTTTAAAAACAGCTTTATTCAAAGCACGGGTAGGTGTTTGTAAATATTCGATTTATATAGCTGTATTTATACAGCTTCCTGCACAACTCTTGTTTTTGAAGATCGCCTTTTCTAGCATTTTGCCTTAAAACTGAACCACTTCTTCAGAGATTATTATAAAATACTACAAAGAAGAGATCTAATTTTTAAGTCTCTATTAACCGAAAAGGAATATATCCAAAGAAGATTATAAGCATACAGAGAGAAGAGGTTTTATCCAAGAGTTCACAGTGTATTGGTTCATAAAGCTTTTTCACATTCTGGCCGTAATGCATTATAAATGTGGATTGATTCATTATTTCTGACCCGCTGGAAGGCTAATCATCCTTTTAATGACTTTGGTACTCTTCCCTCAGCAGTGGTACAGTGCTGAACTTTCTGTCGATGGCCTTACAGCTCGAGGCCAAATCCTCAGGTGATACAAATGCTCTGTTCTTCATTGAACCAAGTCTGCTGGTACTGCATGCTTGCCTTTATCTTGTGCACAGAGGTTTGCTTTCCACCCTCTGTCCAGCCATTGCCACTGCAGGTTCGTGATGCCACAGAGGGTGTGGGCAGCCATCTGCCTTGCACCATGACGGTCTTCCTACGGAGCCAAGGAACTTCCCAGATCCGTCACGTGCCTGTATCTGTAAAAAGTGTCTCATCTGCAGCCACCACTGCTTCTTGCTGCAGCTGTTAATCTTGTAGAGGAGACTGGTGTGATGTTTGAAAGCAACTTTATATCATCTTTTACTAACCAGTTTAGTACTGAATGTCTGTCACCAGGAGAAGAGCTACATAAATGACATGGGTTTTTTGCCCTGTTGCTGAACTTGGGGAGAGGAAATGAGGAAAGAGGAGACAGCTGGGTTTGCTCCCTGGAAAACAGAACTAGAAAGAAGCAGCTGATATTAAAAAAAGGTCTAACTTTTTTTTTTTTTGCCTCAGTTTAAGACAACTTGATGCAAATTATTTTTTCTTACTTTGCCTAGTATATTTTTCAAAATAATTTATGAAATGGGAAAAGCTACTTCCCTCTCCCCAGGGGCAGTGTAAGGAGCCAGCCCAGTCTGTGCTATGGAGGAATCTGGGTCTTGTGTGTGAAGATAGCATAGCACCATCAGTGTTACTGTGCCCCAAACTCATTTCAGCACCCTGCTTCATGCACCGACCCTGCCCATTTTCTTTTGAAGTGAGTCCTGACATTTGATCACTGTGTCACTTGTTCCCTGGTAGTCACTAACCCCCTGGTATACTCTTCAAGAGGGGTGGGGAAGTTGTCTGTAACTGTGTGAAGGTCAGTGTTTCCCAGGGCTGGTGTTGGCTGGGGTGTGTTCACCTCCCACTCCTATCTGTTCAGAGGAGTCAGAACAAAAAGTTAAAATGCTCAATCCTCTACATGTTTATCTTTACTATGCCTGCCATAGTCTAGTGGATAGTTTTAAAATGTGCATCAGGTATAAAAAATGGGAGAATACACGCTATTGTGGTATCCAGCTCTTTCCCCCGAAGGTCTGCCAAGTAGGGGTAGCTGCACACAGATCTCCCTTAGGATTTTCAAGGCTGGAAAGTCTCAGCTAATCAGAAATGTGCACAAGTATCTAAAACATACAGTATCCCAAACCTGGGTCATATATGGGAAAAATAACATCTTGCCATGAGCACTGAATTTCTTCCTCCCTGATGGCAGTCGGTGGGCAAAAAGCATGTGGAGAAAAACACGGAAAGGATATTTACAGTGTGTGTACCAGGTTTTAATGTTTCCCCAATCTGCTAAAGGGAATATTCCTGGGCAGACAATGTGGTGGGAGGCATATGCTGAGCACCCTGAACTTTGGGCACTGGCAGGGAGTGCTGTAAGATTCCCAAATTTATCTGGTGCCAGCAGTGACCTGCTCGAAGGGGATGCTCTATAGCAGGTGTTGGCATCTGAAGATTTTGACTCTGTGAGCAAAAGTACTGGTACCCAAGAAACTTCAAGCAGATTCTTTTTTACAGCTTGTCCAAACAGCATGAAATGAAGAGGCAAAAGATATCCGACATATTGTATGTGTTTCCCCAGTTGCTTTTCTCTAATACGTGCAAATGGCATTTTTAATATTGAAAAATGTTCACTTTGAGATTGTAATACTTAAATTCTCATCTAATTGCCTCTTAATTCCTCTGAAATGATGCTAGTTATAATAACATTTTATTAATAATATTAATTTTAAAAAGATGTAAAGTTATTTCCCTGTAAAGAACCCCAAAGCATTCTCATAGTACGATTACTTAGAAGATACTAATTTTAGGACTTTCTCACTCTATGTTTATTTGCGTGGCAGCATTTCTTTTTGCATAGAGTACATTATTGAAGGATTATAAGTTAATTCTGCCTGGGTATCCTCAGTTGTACAGGCAAATTTTTCTAGTAATAGAGATATAGTGTTACGATATATATCTTATGGACTTTTTCTTTAAGGAGACTATTCTAAAATTTTTATTCTTGTGTTCTACAAACTCTAAGGTATTTTGTTTTCATAAATTATGAAAGGAAAATGTCACAAGCTATCACTGTTTCTGTGTTCTGCCTTTGCTGACAGCTGTATGATGCTCATTCAGTGCAGCAGATTGGGAGCTGAAAGTTTCATCAATAAATATGACTCTGATGGCTTCATGTCAACGGTCAAGGTAATGGCCTTTTATTATCCTGGAAACACACTTCCACAGGCACATGTATATTTTTTTCTTAAACTCTTCTGAGGAAACAATTTTTTACTTTTGCTCACAGTTTTAGTCATTGTCCTTTGTAAGTGACATATAACGCATTTTAATTAAAGAAGACTGATATAATTATTTTTATTTCTTTATTACTGTATGCAGAAGAACAAAGAAAATTAACTAAGATATTTTGTTGAATTGTCTTATTGTAAAGTTCTTGTGATGAATGTATAAGTATTTTAGAGTATTTTGAAATCTATAGAAATAAAAAGGGAAACATGCAACTGACCTATTTGAAAAAGTACAAAGTACAGCACTGAGAGGCCTGCAGTATTAAAAATCATAGAACAGCTTTATTCTGCATTATTTGGAAGAGACGTAGCTCTGTTTCATTGAAATTTTCATTATTATGGTTAAAAATACTATTTTTTCATTGAATTTTCCAGTCCATTGTACTAATAAAGAATTATTGTAACCCGTATAGATACTTATGCCAGGAATAATAGGCATCTACTTTGGAAAGAAATAAGGATTATAATATTTCAAGATTTCACTGCTTGTGTTTTGTTTTACATATTAAATACTTGCTGATATTTAAAATGTTTTTGCAAGTTTCAGATTTTCTTAGAGATTTTTAAAGTGGTTTATTAAATCTATTTATCATTAAATTAGATTTTAATAACAGCCATAGATAGTCTTATTTATCCAATTAGGTGATACTCAATACTTGGCCCTCAAATACTTTCTTGTAAATAAATATCTGGGGAAAAAAGATACCTACCCCTACAAAAATATTTCTCATTCAATGGCTCTACTACAGTTTTATATTTTATCCAAGAGTTTTAACATAGTTGTAAGGGTTTTTTTAAAATATCTAGCTAGTTTTAATGTGTATATGATCTCAGAATAGTATCCGAGTTGCACAAATTTCCTTTTAAAATACATATTCCACAAGACAGAAAACCAGCAAATTTCAGTGAATTCCAACATATCTGGAAGAACTACCAGCTGCCAGTAGATTAACATGTTAGTGAGACTTCCAGGAGATACAGCTTTGGACCTACTAATGCGAAGAATGTGGCCCTTCTCCACGTTAAAGCTGTGTTCCAGTTTGGGTTTCCTTTTTTTACTTTTCTGTGTGGGGTTTTTAGCTTCCATCTGTATTAAAGCATTTTGTGGACTTGCTTTAATAGAAACAATTTTAAAATTGAGCTGGAATTCTTTCCAAGCACTTAAGGAAAAAAATAATCTGTACAATATCCATGAAAACAAGCTACTTTTTATCATGTGTCTTAGCCTCAACTGGTAGAACAGTAGTTTCTTTGATATGGCTTGCATAAGGTGTGTCCTGCCTTTTTCTAAAATAATATTTTAAATCATGGTACCCAACTGGGGCTGAGAAAATAAGAAATCCCAAATGCTTTAGGTGTTAGGTGTGGTCCCACCATTCCTATTGAAGACTTGGCCGCCAAGCCTTCCCGGTGGAGGGGATGCTGTGCTTGCGGAGGTCCTGGGAACTCCAGCAACACTGATGGATTGGCTTGTATCTGCCCAAGTAGTACACCAGGTATGTAGTGCTGTGGCAGTAGCACTACACATGAACTGCTATCCTCCACAAAGAATTTGAAAACACTAACTAAAAGTCATGTTATGAGCCAAATCCCTTCCCTGGTCACTTAAGCGAATTGATGGGGACCACTGAGGTGGGGAAGAGGACCGGAATTGGGTGTTGTATCTGTGACTCTGCAGCAGAGACTTGTCCTCATTTCAGCAATACAGGTTCAGGCTTCCTTCTCTGCCAGTGGTAGAACTGAAGACTTAAAATTCCAATCCTTGTGTGCTAGCTGGCTTCAAAAAAGTAGAGCTATGAAGCAGATAAAGCAACATTTTACCAAAAGTTCATTCATCAAAAAGCTGCATATTTTGAAAAGGGTAAAAGTACTACTAGACCCATCAGGGATAAGTAAAGGCTATATACTATAGATTATTTTAATCCCCTTGCTAGATATAAAAGGGATAATTACATATTTGTGGTTGAAGCCATGTGGTGGAAAAATCAATACAACTTTTTTGTATGACACTTCATTAGTGTGAAAAATTTTAAAAGCTGAAAAGAACTGCCTTGCAATTAAATGCCTCTGTTACTTCAGATTCAGTAATGGGTTTGTATTATTATCTAGTTTATTTGAAATAGTGGTTGCACTATAGCAGTAATTGGAAAACATTGATTATGCACTTGTATATAGAAAACCTGGCAAATCATTACAGGGCATAGCAACAGTTAGTTAGCCTTACTAATGAAGCACTAATTGCTGTAAGTAGGTTAACATGTTAGTGAAACTACAGAGGGATAGAGCTTTGAAATTTTTTATCTGTTTAGTGTTATGTATTTTTTTTTAAATCTCATTTTAAGAAATCTCGTTTTGCAAACACAAACCACAAGACTCTCTTGATGCTATATTTGGAATAATTTCAGAGATTTTTTTTGTGTGTGGTTTTTTTTTTTCATTTGGATATAATGTCTAGTACATTTAAGTCATTTTTATGCTACTCCTATCAACATGGTGACTTTAATGTATGTAAATGGCTAACTGGAGTGAAAGGCTGGTTGGCTCGATTGATTTCCTTATTCTAATGCAATTATGTCATCCATGCTATATGCTTCTTGAACAATCTTTTTTTTAATTAGACTGCTCTATGTTTGAAGAGGTAGTAGCTAAACTGCTATAATATGACTGTTTGGGATAAAATTTTTTTTAAAAAGTCTCCACTTTGTTAGAACTTGAGTGTCCCAAATCTCTCTAGTAAAATGTATTAGAATTAGGATTATTAATAAATAGATTATTTTATGATATTATAGCTATTGACTAAGGAAGAAATGTTATAGTTTCTTTAATTATTTACGCTGCATTAGCACATTTTGCAAGCTTTTGAATCAGAAGTAACTTAAACTTCACTGCTGTAACTGATATCTGCTTAAAAACATATCTTTAATGTGAGGGTAACTGTTCTGTTTGAGATATGTATGATCACAGTATCCATAAGGTTAGGTTTAAGAAGAAAAAAAAGATTGTCCTTTTGCTCAATATTGTCTTAACACTAAAAAAAGTTTTAAAGTTTGCCTGTGAAAAGTTATCACTGCTCTTCAGAACACAAATTAGAAATTAGATATAAATGAAATTTGTATGTTAAGCCAATAAGTTAATGCAAATTTGAATTTAAAAAACACAAAACATTTTGTTAACAATTCCTGACACTGGAGGTGATGGCCTTTCTAAAAGCTCACCCCAAAACATATCAATCCTGGAATGCTTGGCAATGAAGCATTTATATACCTGAATGTAGGAGATCTAGCTGAGACGCCAATATTTTGCAGATAGACTTGTGCACACTGGAGGCACAGTATAGGATCTGTTTATATAGGTAAGTGCCTTTGTAGGCAAGTTGGGTGGCTGTGTCTCTTTTGAGACAGTTGTCTGCTTGGATGAGAGTAGCTGGTGAGGCCGATGCAAATTCCCAAGGAGGAGACCTGTTATGAGGGAAGAGGTTGCAAATCTTTGGTGTCCTTTTGCACTCTCTACTCTGGAAGGGGAACTTCCTCAGTGCTAACAAATGCATTTGAACCACAGAGAGCTACCGTGAGACTGCAGACAGAAGCAAATGATTTTTGGGTGAGGATGGACAAAATCTAATTGTGAAGGTGTGGCCTGATGAACAGCAGGAGGGATGAAATCCTGACGCACCCTGAAAAGCAGGGTACTTACTGGACCTCTTCACAACACTGCTTTCCAGGAAACGGTTGTGTTGCAGCTCTCCTACGTGGCATGGTGCTCTCTGGCCATAAAGCAGGTGAGCTGATGACCACCTCGCCACCTTTCCCTTGGTTTGACCCAGACATTTCCTTGGGAAGGTGAATGCAGAATTTGGCTGCATGTGGTAGGTTGCAGAAGCCTCTGAAGCATCTCCCCTGCCTCTCTCCCTCCCACCATATGGTGCAGCAGCTCTGCTGCATTTTGACACTGCTTGGCTGCAAAAGTGCAGGGCCAGGATTTCCTTGTTTAAATAGGTGCTAAATTCTCTCTCCGATTCACAGGAATAAAGCATGACCCCCTAAGAAGTTGCATAATGACCTTGACTTATAGAACATCTTGGAACAATTCTTACATTGAAAAGTAAATGAATAACGACACATAAAGTTTACCAATCAAGTGTTAGAAAATGCCAGTTGTGATTCTTACCACATTCCAATTTTTTAAAAATAAGCATGTGGGTTTTTTCAAAAGATTTTAAAGGGGAGGAGGGATGTTTTAAAGGGAAAACTGCTTCCAGTTGAGAGCTAGCTTCAACTAGTTCTGCTTTGACTCAGCTTACTTAACAATATTATACCCCTCTGTTCATAATAATGAGCTGTTTTGTGCAAAGCAGCTCATTATTATGAATGTAAGGGCATGTTTGGACTAGTAAAGCAAATCATAAAAATTGCTGCCCATGTCACGTTTTTCCTTTGTCAATAAAAGATTTTCCTTGGGGTCAGAAACAATTATTGACCAGAGGAAAATCTCAAGTTCTACTTGGAAATTTTACCCGATGATTCTGGAAGTAGGGGAGCGAAGTTATGTGTGGTGAACATTATCTGCAAGGTCTTTTATGTTAAGGAAATCATGACATCTGCCAATCTTTCAAATTCCAAAGGGTAAAGAATGAGGTCTGTTAGGCTGTCATTGAACATGACAGGCTTAATGTCAAGTTTATAACAGAAAAAGGGCAATCTTATTGTGGTTTATTCAGTTTTATGTTGCTTGTTCAGTAGAAAAGCTCATTTTTTTATCTAATTTATAGCATTTGAAATACCAAACAGATTTTTTACATATCTCCTGAGCTCACAGCTCCTCTTGACTACCCCTTAGTCCTTCCTTTAGGGAGCAGTCTTAAATCCTTCCAATTTAGCATCTATGTGAGACCAGACAATTGTTTTACTTGAGCATATCCTTCAGTTGTTATAGAGCTGTTTCTAACTCCAAACATTTTAGTTTAATTACTGCTTAGAATATTTGCTATATTTTTATCTAGGTTGCCTCTCACTTGAGCCCATTGGGCTGAAGAAAGAATTACTCCCCATGCTGTTCTGTAGCCCTTCTTTTTCAGATCTGTAATTGGCCCTGTGTTTTTGACTTTTTGCTAATAAGCAGCTTACTTGCTCTCCCACTAGACTCAACCCACCACTTTTGTTTCATGAATTTTACAAAGGATTTTAATAGATGCTTTAGGCTATGCAAAATGTTATATGAAGGAAAGCATTAATGCTCTAGCCTTGACACAAAGGACGTGTGAATGGCTGCTTATCATTACCGTCAGGTATCAAAATTTTCATTAGGAGTTCTGGAGGACAAAAGGGGAAAAAGTGTAGCTATATGAAAGAATATTAACCTATACTGTGTAACCAACCACAATTGCTTAGCATTTTACATTAACTCTCCTCAGACACTGGCTCTCATTATTTTTACACATACATAATAACCGCTTATTATAGCAGTACAGTTCACACTGATATATTGTAGATAAGGTTGTGTCAGCACTTCCATTATAAACCCTATTTTCAGGGGTTTAAAAGGCAGCTGTAAAAATTTACTCCAGACAGAAGATTGGTTTTCTAGGTTTCTGCCTCAAGCAATTCTTTTTTTAAACCAATTAAAAACAATTGGCTGTTTTTTAAGCTATAGAGGTAAACAAAACAAATTAAGAGGTTTAAAGCACTTTTTGCACTTCTGTAACTCACAAACCTTTATTAAAAAAGAGAAAAAGAAATTTAGAAAGCAATCTGTTAATATGTTATACTTGTGGGTAGTGTTCTGCAAAAGAAATATACACTGGGCATTGCAACAGAGTTATAAACCAGGACATCACAGCTTAAAATTATTAACTGCTGAGCGCAGTAGATGCTTCTTAACAAAAGAATTTTTTTAAGCTCTAGAATATAAACTGGGACTTTGCTGTCACCAAACACATGCCTAATTTTTCTGAAGTGCTCACTCCTACAGGGGCTGAAGAGAATTGTTTCATGTTAGGTTTCTCCATGGCCTTGCTGGGAAACTGAGGCATGATTTTGCAGTCACAGATGTAGCAGCAGCAGACCCAAGAACTGCAGTGCTGGGGATCTGTCCTCAAAGCTTTTCAAGCCCTTACGGCAAATGACTGGTTAGGAAGTGGTAGTGGGTAAGAGGACTTCTGGAAACGGGGTGAGAGCCTTCCCCTTCTGCTTGTCACCAAGCCTGGCACTGCCACCTTCGCAGAGGCAATGGGGGTTAACTCCCTTCCCCACTTTGTATTATGTGGTTACCTATAGAGGCAGCCCTACTGGTGAAGGGCTTAATGGGGAGGGGCTTTATGCTGTCATTCTCCAGGTGAATTATGGCTTCAGCTGGTACATGACACTATGGCACTTTTCACCAACAGTGTCATGAGTACGCACAACACCTCATACTGGAGAATGGCCAAAAATTGAAAGTTCCTGAGCAGAGGAGTGATGTATCTCAAGTTGGGTTTGAAGACTTGTTATACTTAAGAGATGTGATACTTCCTCCTCCTCCTCGCATTTGGAAGGGGAAGGTGTGGCTGTCATTTGCAGAGCTCTTCCCTTGAGTTAGTTAATGCTGTGAATGGTGTCCAGGTGCCGTGCATGGTGGATGGAAAGGCACTGCTGGATTTTCCTCTGTAACTGTACCTGGCAGTGAGAGAGAGAAATAACAGCACACCCATGGTTATGGAGGTTACTTGGGAGGTACCCAAATTAGTCAGCTTGATGTCCCAATGTTTCAGCCCATCTGTTCAAACAGGGATTTACCCACTACTGTGAATTGTGCCTTACTATCTACTGGGTAATATTATGCATTAATTTCTGCAAATGGATTTAGGTATGACATTTCTGACAGTTGTTCAGCTGAATTGGATTAATAATGCATTTTTATAACCCTCTTTCCACTTAAAAATATATTACAGTGCAATATTTTGAGAGAACCTCTAGATTTCAAAGAAATATTTTAAATGTATGTAAATAAAGTTGGCTCATCGTGGTAGACATTGGCAAAAGAAAAAAATCCACATGCATGTTCTTGAAGCCTTGTCACTAATTTGGAGGTACTTGCTATCTTTCCCTCTAACTGATTTCATGAGGGCATGCTGTCTTCCAGAAATGTGACTGGGAAGTGTCAGCACTGTATCTTTTAGCCATGAGATAAAAGAGCCAAATCCTGAAGTTGTTCCTAGGTATTGGCTCAGTTTCCAATATGCCAAACTCCCCATTGGAGAACTAAGGAAAGTGTTTGGATCCCAGAAAGAAGTATAAAGGCACCTGGGAACAGTGGCAGGCTTTGGAAATTAAACTATTTCTATAATGTGTTTCGAGATGGCAGTTTGTACAAATTGGAAAAATGTGTGTGACAAACATGCCAAAAACCTGTGTTTGCTTGCTTAACTCTTTTTTGTTATAACATAGCGATAATGGCCCAGAAATCAGTCCATTAATGAAAATAGCTTAGTAAGATATCGAACTTCTGACAGTATTGGCTTCTGTTAGTTTCCTTACTCTCAAATAGACTGCCATCAAGCTTCACATCAATAATTATCTGTATCTTAGTAGTTACTGTGGTACCTGTGTACAGAGCAATACTAACCCAGAAGATGGTTGTCATAGGGTACCTTTCTACTACCTGTTCCAGTAGTGCAGCAGCTGCTTCAGGCTGTCTTGCACCGAGGCTGTTGCACAGGCATGCTCCTGGAGGCACTGGTCTCTGGATGAGTCAGCTTCTGGTTCTGGGCAGAAAACCATTGCTGCCTGCCTTTCTCAATAGCAAGGTTAGATGAAGTGTGGAGTATCCATAATCACATCTGTCTGCCTTGCAAGGCAATAGCTACACAAGCATGAAATGTAATAAGAAGGAAAACACCAAAAAGAAATGTGAAAAGGTAGCAAAGTTCATGCATCATAATGTAGTTTCTATCTAAAGAAGAATTAAAATTTAATTCTAAATTTGAGGCAGTCTTGTTTAGGGAAGAGCTAATAGTATCTCTGAAAAGCTCATTAGGTATAAGCTATCTTATGGCTTAAATTTGCATTTTACAAGATAAAGGAAGCTATTTGTGTTTGCAACCTTATAGAAGAATTGCAAATTAAAAATTGAGACAAAGGGCCAGGCAGGTTTCGTCTGAACCAAAGAATTCTTGTCGTGTTCCAGTTCTTTGATCCTTCCTGAAAAGCTGTTTGGTGTGTGCTTATTCAGCATCTGACAAAGATACAGTATATGTTATGAATTTTATGGGGTGATACACCCAAGCGTACTAAAACTGTGAGAACCCAAAGAATGGGTGTGCCAGCAGGAAGCAGCAGAGAGACCATGCAGTTGAACATACACATGGGTGACTACTGAAAATGCAGTTAGGCAGAGCTAGCTGGCAAATCTGTGACGGCTGTATGTATGGCATTGAGCAAAGTGATTTGGAGCTAACAGTGGGGCAGGAAGGAATGAGATCCACCTCTTCAAACTTCACAAGCCAGTCCCTCAGGTTTCTGTAAGTGAGGGGTTCATTATGCCCTTACAGATTTCCTTGAATATCCAACATATTGCAAATTACTTGCCACATGTTGGATTTTAATGCAACATCCACACTTACTACTAAATAGAAAGAACAGTGTTTATTATAGTCTGGATACTGTCCCTTTTATGCTGAGTTGTAGGTTACTCTGCAATATTTAGTGTGAATGAGGGACCCCACTACGTTTTCTCCCCTACATGGAACCGTTTTCCACAAGAATTTCATTTAATGAGATAAATATACTGTGGCCAGGCTTATATGACAGGTTGCAATTATCTTGAAACAAATAACTGAATTATAAAGATATTGTTGGAGTTGGTTTTTTTCTATAGAGAAATTTGTATTTTAAATATAGGCAAGGGAGGTATGAGTACAAATTTTTGCCAGCTTTCCATGTGTGCTATCTTCCATCACAGGGATGACTTAGTAAAGTGTTCTTCACTTTACTTCTCTGAAAGCTTACAAAGGCATTATTTTAAATAGGTATTTCTCCTTGTAATCCAAGCAGAGAGGGCAAAACCAGTCTTTGGCTTAGTCTATCTGGCTGAGATCAGCTACAGGCAGAATATAGATGATTTACCCCAGTTAGCTATGGTTAGAATAGAGCTACAGGATGGGTCCCTTGGGAGGTGTTAACAGCAAGGGAATGAACTCAAGCAGTTCGATTTCAAGTACGTCCCTCAAAGTGAAGAGACAGTCAAAGAGTGAGTTTGTTTCTAATCCTAAATAATATATTTAAGTTATTTTTTTTCTGGTTAGTCCTAGTTAATGTTCTAAAAATAGGAGAAACATACCTGTCAACTGTGGAATGTGAAATACAAGACAAGTTCTATAAAGTGCTGGTATAACGCACGTTACTTCCAATAATTGTAAACTATTCACAGAATTACGTAGTCTGTAACCTTTTGAGAGTAGAACTGAAGAAGCATTGAAAGAGCGGGGTGGTGAGTACATTTAAAATATGTGGCAAAATATGTATAAACCCCCTAGCACCTTTGACTAAAGGTAGATATCAACAACTAAACCACCTCCAAACACAGAGGCATGATTCAAAGAAATAATGCCATTAACTTAGCTGAGAAAATTTATTTTCTCCCCTTATAAATTAGCAAAGAGTTCTACAAAATGCATTTGATGGTGTGTGTCTGCAGAAGGCAAACCAGACTGCAAGAGGAATTGGAGACAAGAACAAAACTTTCCCAGGTGGCTACAACATTTATTATTTAACTTCAGCAGATGGATCCACCTTAAGAAAGGTCCAAGGAGTGAGATGGAAACCAAATACAGTCAAAGGAAGTTGGGGATGTGGGTGTCAGGTTGTCAGTAATCTGACAGCTATGGTAACTACTCTCTAATCCAGCGGCTCCAGCCACGCTCTCGGCTGACACCGCAAGGACTGACTGACAGCTGAAGAGCGGGCACTTTTTACAGGCAAAAGTGACATCCAGTCTATTAAGGCTGACAAGCACAAAGCAGAGATTTGCCCTGAATGGTTTGGTACTGAAGCCTAGTAAAGGGGTTATTTGAAAGGTCTTAGAGAAAGTGTCAGACTCAAACTCAGATGATAACAATATTGTAATGATAGCACTGGACAATGAAGTGCTATGATTGCCCATACAGGGCAGGAAGATTGCATGTGGATATTGA
Source organism: Morus bassanus (assembly GCA_031468815.1). Taxonomy (NCBI): domain Eukaryota; kingdom Metazoa; phylum Chordata; class Aves; order Suliformes; family Sulidae; genus Morus; species Morus bassanus. The sequence continues at coordinate 25,253,618 of CM062574.1, read as the reverse complement.
GCTCCAGAAGCCAGTTTACAGCAGCAGATTCTCAGAAGCAAACATGCAACAGCTCTAAGACCACTCTTTGTCAGAAACCCAGATATTTTTTTAGTGTGTAATAATCTACTTGTGCCTTTATTTTTGCTCTGGTGTCTAAGAAGAAAATTAGCAGTAGGAGCAATTACTGCAGACCCCCACAGAAGATAAACATGATGAAACAGTGTTACACGCAATCTGTAGCTTGTGGGTTAAAACAAGACGTGCAAACTAACATTCTTAGAATTGAAAATATACAGTAGTAATGGAAATAGCTATATCTTAGTCCAAATGTTAAATTTAAATTCAGAAGTAATAGAGAAATCTGGGTCTGATAATGCAATATGAAGTCATACATGGATATGTTGGACAAAATGGGGTTAATAAGTAAATATCAAAAGATTTAACATTGTGTACTAGCTAAGCAGCTGACTGGTGTTGTGAGGCTCTAGAAGGTATTAAAAACATTAGATGCTTCATTATAGCAAGAGCTGTATCTGCTGTTGAGTAGCACTAAAAGGAAACCTGTTCCTTTTTCAGCAAAGCTCTTAAATTTCTCTTCTGCTTTGTTTTTCTCAGTTTTCATATTAGAATACAGCATTTAATCAAGTGATGGAGTGAGTTGGTTTTTTTTTTTGACACAGAAACTTAATTCTGTAGGCAGCTGCCTCCTGATCTCTGCTCTTCCTAGTACTGTTACTCAGATTCCTCATCTAGCACCCACTTAGCTTATGTTTTAGGATGGCTTACCAAGCAGGAATGGCACCATTCAACAGTTAAGCCATCCTGCACCACCTACTGATTCTTAGGAAAGATCATTAAAATTCTGTATAATTGTTTTCACAATATCAAAGTGATGCTGCAGTTAGTTGATTTTTTTCTCCAGATACTTTTAGGAAGTTGTCCCTTCTTTCCATTAGATGAGACTATGTAGCTCCGATCTATTAATTGAATCTAGTCTAGTGGAGAAAAGACTCAGTTTTATGTCTCTTCTGCTTGTGGCTGCATTTTCTGGGGAATAAAAGTTTACAAACCAAGATTAACCAGATCAGGTTTAAAAGCAACTCAGATTATAATTGCCAAGAAACAAGAATGGCCAACTGCCTGCAGAACAAAGAGTTTACAGGAAAAAGCTTCTAAAACCTGAACGTGATTTGATTGCCAGTGGGTGAACAGACAAGGCTAGAGTAATTTCCATCTATTGCTACTGGTTTTCAACTTATTGCCTCGAAGCAGTACCATGCGCTAAGATGAAGTATTTTAACAGCACTGTAACTATTTCATTTATTCAGAATACCACAGAACTAACACAGCATGTGTCTAGTTGGCACAAATTTGTATTTGTGCATAAAGCCAGTAGTCAGGACTTGAAAAATCAGAACCACCACCAAAAAAAGATGATATCAGATAGGGACAGACCACAAAAAGTGACAAAATTTTGTCACTGAAGATCAGTAAAGGTACCTCCTCTGCATGGCTCAGCTTAAACAGTTTATAATACAGTGGGTGCAAAGAGTACACATGAATTTGCATTCATCCATGTTCTTATCTAGCTTGGGCTGCTCCAAAATTGGCACGATGATATGCCATGCCATGCTGTGCAGTGAGATTTCCCGCCAGATCCTGGAGCCTAGGGTGACTGTTAGAAGCTAGAGCATCCTTGCTTTATAGCTACTATTCTTTGGTGGACTTATATTAATACTGTCTTATTGCCTTGTTTCTCAGTGAATAGGATTTTTGGTTTGTTTCTGTTTAGTATATGATGTTAGACTGAAACAGCACACCTGAAAGCTTGCTCAGAAATAGCAGTCCTCCAGCTTTTTCCCTTTTTACCTTTTCTCACTTTTTTCCTCTTTTCCCACTAACCTTGACCTGCTGCATGACACTTGGTGACTTTGTAGCACACTACATCAGGATATCAGCTAAATTTTGAAACAATTAAGATACCACAGGGTGCAGTAGTAAAGCCCCTACCACTGGTGGAAGCATTTTTGTTTGAAGATGAAGGCATAATTTCAGGCTTTGCTCCAGGCGTGTGGAAGAGCTGGTGCCAGAAACTGACGATAGGAGTGGGTACACCTTTTGGCTGAGAAGTTCCTCATCCTATAAAATATATAGCCCTCTTCCACATGTTTGTTCAACTCTACTTATATATTTTTATATATATATACACACACACATGCTGGGTTTTGTGGTTTGGTGGTTTGTTTTGGGGTTTTTTTTGGTTTGGGTTTTTTTTTTTTTGGGGGGGGGTATGGGGTGGTGGTGGGATTGACAAGCTAGGGTTTGCCTTTATTTCCTTGCTGAAATTTCCTTTTTTTCAATTCCATGTATTGAGAGAAAAATCAGGGGTACTTCTGAGAAAATATTTCTTTGACCTGTTTAGTATTTTATTTGAACAACAATTTAATGCTGTTTTTTCAGTACACTAGGATTTACTAAGGGCAACCAAACCCACTTGCAGATTTTATATTTCTAGAAGCAGACACAAATATATAATTTTTGGCAAGAGTTCAGTAGAAAGAACTACCTGAAACTTGGTGCCAATGTATTTGTTTATTTGCTGTTCTAAACTAAAGACCTGTTCGCTTAATGTATAGAAGTCACCTGTTGTTTACAAAATGAAACATCCAATTTAAAACCACTAGGAAACAAAATGTTTAATCAGAATTGTAGGAATACTTGAAGGCCTAACTATGTCGCTATTACAGCGCAATTTGTCTGACAAGTGGTGTGGTCCACTGCAGAGGACATACAAATGCAAGTCAGCATCACCTTGGGCAGGTTACTTTATTTGTCCTTTGCCCCAGTTTTCCAGTCTGTGGAATGGGAAATAGAGATATTTGCCCATTTATAGGAAAGGTATTGACAGGAGAGAAGGTTCAAGTGGGTTACTTATCGCAGACTTCCACTAAGTTTTTACTATATGTGCTTGCCAAAGGTATTAGAAAATACTGTAGTTTTTTGGATATTAATGTGAAACTTTATTACATGGTGGAATTATGTGACATGGTGGATTTGATAGGGGAGGAAGCCTGTTTTAGTTGTGTTGCTAGGACATAACTACAATATATGAACACAGACCACTGAAATGCAAACTTCAGTGATGAAAATCTTTGCAAAAGTTTTATACAGAGGCTGGCTCCTCCTGGGTCATCAAACTCAGTCCCTTTGTACATTAAATTTTGCTAGATTTTTTTACTCATGTATTGTACTTGGTTTGTATTAGTATTATCACCATAAGTTCCTGAGTTACAGAATTACCCTGCATAAATATACAAAGCAAAAGAAAACCTCTGCCTGGAGGAGCTCAGCCTAAACAGATGAGACAGGTGGAGAAGTGAAATGATTCACCCAGGATCACAGCAGAACAGGAGGTCAGTTGCAGGCAAAGGACTTTGAACTCCAGGCGGACCCAGGGAATTAGGCTGCTCCAGCTCCTCTGGGCTCCTCCTTGGAGTGATCCTCTCCTTTGTCCTGTTTATGTTTTTTTCGCTTCTCCATGTAGAAAATCCAATGTGCTGTGGATATAAAGTTTTAAATATGATTTTATATTGGGAAAACAGAAATGTCTGATGATAAAAAACAGAAGCTGGCTGCAGTATATCCTGGGTGTGTTTCAGAAGATGGAGCTCCGATGATGTTGTAAGCTGTTTAAATCACGTATAGAGCCAAGAGAATTGTAAATCTTTATTAGAATCTTTGCTTTATTGTACTTTAGTATTTCCCCTTAACAGTTGATTTTCAAATACGGTAAGTGAATCCATTTTCCATACAGTAGTTGTGGAAAGCCTTGCAGATTTAAAAGAAAAAAAAGATAAAGAGAGAAAGACCTCTGAAGACCTGAAAAGAGAAAAATTGGATAATAAATGTTCAGTCAGTCTGAGGTATTTTGTAAATCAGACCACTTTTATTTGGATATACTATTGTTTAACAGCCAGTTTAAATTGGGACCAGCATCCTGATTCTGGACAACATGGCTTTTATTGGAAGTCCCTGCCACTTTTAAACATCTTTAATACATTTTAAAAATAGAACTGTAAAAACCAGTAACCAGACTTCAAAGCAAAGACATGTTGTGCCAGAATTATGAAGCTGGTGCTGATTTTCACTGGTTGTAAAGCCTTGGGAGCGCCCTGCAGTCCGTCCCACAGTGACAAACAGCAGGAGCGCAGGCGGCTGGCGTGGGAGCACCCACCGAGGGAGGACACCCTTGGCTTCAGGGCGGTGTGAGAGCTTGGACCTCTGTCCTCCAGCCTCAATTGTCTGCTCATGCTGCTGAGCCCCAGCAGCATGGCCTGGCCTTCAGGAGGGGGTCGGGGTCTTGGAACATGGAAAAGCAGCATATTAATGGCAAATTAGGATGGTGAGGGTCTTTCAGTTGGTTTGTTGAGACTGTGAGGGTCTTTCAGTTGGTTTTGGCAGACCTCAGCAAGGTATTGCCTAGGGGAAAGTGAGGGAGATGCCTGAGTTTAACTCCACCAGACTAAATGCAAATCTAATGCAGCAGTTTAGTGTATTCACTGCTCTGCATGAGACCTTTTCTGTCAGAGCGTGTTTGTTCTACACCAACCATTTAAAAAGAAGTAGACCCAAAAAAGATCTCTAATATATTTATGTATTGCTCTGGAAGTGGGTGGATAGATAAATCTGTAAAAGCGATATAACAGATATCTGTATAATGGTGCTGGGAGAAACAGCCAAGGGGGAAAAAAAGAAAACACTTCCTCGTTTGTATGACTTTGCCTAATATATGATGTTTTCCATGTGCTGAGGTGAAGGGAGGGGCTCTGCTGGGTTAAACTGGCAGTGCTCAACTGGAGCTTCACCAACCTGAGCTGAAGACTGCAGTATTAGCCCAGGAGTTCATGTTGTTTAGACCTGCATTGGTGGAGGATTAGAGCCAGATGTTTCTCAAGCAGGCACTGGCAGAATTGTTATGGCAGTTCAGCTGCGTACCTCTCTACTTGACTTACAGTCAGGTCCTTTAAAGTACCATACTATTTCGATGGCTTTGCTTATGTGCTGTCATTGCTACACCCCTCTTCCAGGAAAAGCACTACAGCAGAGCATGTGTCAGTATCTGGTGACCTTCCTTGGTAGCTCTCTGCAGTGTACATTTCAGAACAGCTAGCGCTATCGTGTAGGAAGGTATTGTTGCAACACATCTTTAGAAATCAGTTTGAAATGAGTAGGCTACAACAACTAGTTTATTGCTACCTTCAAACAGGCAAAGATGTGAAAGGGATCTCTCCAGTGACATATCTGCAGAGAACGTTCACCTGGGAATAGGCTAATTGCGCACTTGATGCCACTGCAAACCCACCTATGCATAACTAAAATGAGCACATATCTGACAACTGCACTGAATTTTAAAAGAAGTTTAAAAATCCAGTGATTAGAGTTTCAGGGCCTGACATCTGCTCAACACTGAAAATTTTGTTTATTAAAGATAGGCTTTGTATCAAAGTTTTGGAAAATTAGGACCCAAAGATGTGCTCCACTAGATGTTTAGTGGAAGAACTTGGGTAGAATGTGAATTCATGACCATGTTAGGATTATCACTGGCAATAGCTTTGGTATGGGCTCTTTCTGATTTTACCATTAAAGACAATTACAACTTTTGTTACTAGAATCTTATTTTTAAACCTGTAGGTGTTTGTTGGCATTCTTTGCAGAAAAAAAATTCCTGTGGGTAAGTGGTTCCTGACATAACTGAGCTATTTGATATTTACATGTGACCATCATTATGGTTTCAGATCCTCTTACAAAGTTTAAATAAGGTGTCTGAATAGCCTACAGAGAGCTCTTACAGGTCTTTTTTTCTTTAGTTGCCTTGTCTAAAGGAAGTCAGGATTGGTTACTGTTGAATTTCTCCTTATTTTTTATTTCCTAGCAGTGCTGTATTTGTCTAAGATTTCTCCATCTTAACAGATTTAAAGTTTAGTTAACTCTAATGCTGCTACTGTAATTCTGGGGAGCAGGTTACCAGCAGTGCCCAAGAGAGCTGGTCTCCTCCAGATATGCTGTGTAATGTCCTTAGCGAGGAAAGAGGACCCAGCTTTCCCCACAGGTGAGGGGATTTGTTACTGATGGTGCTGACCACACACACAGCCCCTGTCCCTTCCAGGCTCCCTAGCTTGCAGGCTGTTAGAGCTGAGTACTGCTGCCACACACAGTGTATCTAAATCTTGGCAGGGCTTAAGCAATCTTGGAAGAGGTTGCTGAGTGCACACTTGGCAAAGAAGCCCTTTCAGGGAAGAGGGTACCTCACCAGGTCCTCTGCTGGTTTTCTTCACTCCTACATTGAATTACTGCAGTGTTCCCTATATGGGACTACTCTGGAAAATGCTGTTGAACCTCCAGCTGATCCAAGCAGTTTCTGTCTGCCTGCTAAGCGGCTTTTCATACCTGGATCATGATTAAGTCTCTGATGTTCTCGAACAGGACATCCAGTGGGGAACAAAGCACCATCACTGTGTGTCCACGTGCAAGAGCAAGGGGCATGTTGTGTGGGGCTCTGTGCAAGCCCACAGCCATGTGCCAGGGAGAAAACTCCCCACAGCAGAAGTCTCCGTTGCCTTGCTGCTGCTGGCTGTGCAGTGTGGGCAGCCGCGGTACCGGGTAGGCAGACCCTACCTGAGTGGTGAGGGGAGGCAATCAGGCTGCTTTGTGGGGGTTTGGCTGCCATCCTGAGCATAAAGGGCTTGTTGTTTAGTTAGGATGTGTATAAAGAATAATAAAAATAATGAGAAAGGGCAGATAGGGGATTGTATTTGATAGTTTTGAGTTTCTCTGTTTTTTAGTAACAAATGCTGGTATTTTTCTTCCAAGTTCCTTATAACCTCACTTTACCTAGCTATTGGATTTCTTGCAGGTGTCACAGCATGAGCACAGAATCAGAAATGCAGTGAGGACCTCAAGAGAGTGCCTCCTCTGACCTTTTGCATGGAGGCTAAATCAAGATTCTTGATTGCCTGGCTTGCCCTTCACAGGGATATTAGTGCATAGATACTAGTTCCGGGGCTGCCTTACACACCTGTGGATATGCACATTAAATCTCTCTATTGGTTACAAGCAAAGTGTAAAGGGCAGCAGGCTGAACAAGGTGCTGTGGAAAGGTCTCTGGAGTTGGTGTTTTCTCACTGGCATCTATTAATAAGTTGGGGCTAAAACCTCTAGTTTGAGGAAGAGACCAGCAGAGAATTTTACAGCTGTAGACAAATATTTAAAATGATTTGGCTCATTAAGCTTTAGCAACAAATTGCTCAGGAATGCCTGAATATATTTTAAAAACAAATAAAGTGGAAGTTAAATACACAGAGGGATTTTCTTTCACTCAGAGGATAAATAAGAATTTTCTCATCTTTTGCTAAAGGTCTGTAAGCAGGAGCTTTAATGGAGTTCGGGAAAGGTGTATGAATAGATGTATATAACCATTACTTAGGCAACCATTTCATCCCTGGAAGGACTTACTGGCTTTCCAAATTGAGGAGAAATTAATGTTTTCCTGGGATCTATGGGTGATCTTAACTTTTTTTCCTCAGTGCCTCCAGGACTCTGCTACCTATATTTCTGTTTTGTGAAGAAAGCAGTTAAGAAACAAGTGATAGGCTTGAGATCATGCCAGCCAGTAAGTATTCAGACTTGAAGTGGAAATGGGAATGATGGGTCTTGGTCTATTCAGTTTACTGCCTCTGCCTTTTCTTCTTATGACACTCTGTATTGTAAACTTAAATTATTACTGTAAGGCAGGAATCTTGCTCATCCTTATTAAACTGAGGGGGGTGTTAAAATTCTGCTCTGATCAACATCAGAGGAAATACCTATTTGAGGAGGAAATAGGATGTCTGTATCTGTCTATGAATTGTACTGTTAGTCCCTTGAAGTGATTTATTCTCTTACATCTAGTATCTGATATCAGGATGCTTCTTGTTTAGCAGTCATGGAGATTACCTTTCTGACCTGCAGTTCTAGAATGGTTCAACATCATGCAAAATTATAAACCAGTAAGTTTGTGTAAGATATAAATGCTTGAAAACTTCTACTGCTATTTGTTTGACAAGTTTGGGGAAAAAATGCAAATAATGCTTAGCATTCCCATTCACAGTGCTACAAAAATTTATTATTCACTGAGAATAAATTACAGCATAGTGAAATGAAAGTATACATATACAATCACTCCTTTATGGAATCCTGATAGCATTTAAAAAAAAATGTGCAAACTCAGCTAATTGTAAAACAAATGCACCTCTCCCCCACAAGCTGTAGTTAATGGAGTTCTGCAACTGCATGCTGTTTGCTTTATAAAGAGGGCATACTCTACATTAGTTTTACTTCATTCAGCCTATTTTTTTGTTATTCTCAGAAAGATAGTTCAATAAAGAAGGCACTACGGTTTGCATCATAAGCACTACTTATATATATCATTGGATTTAATAATATATGAAGATAATCCTTCTGGCTTTAACATGCAATCTTAGGGATTGATAAAATTTTGACTACAGAACAGAATATTGCCAGTATAAACTCAGTCAGAAGTCTGAGTCTTGGAATTAATGTAAAAGTTATGCTCCCTCTACAGACAAGCATATGAATAAATACAAATGATTTATCTCAGCATCTTGGTTTCTTTTTTTATTAAGAGTTACAGCCCTCTATATAATACTTTCTTTGTTTCAGCAACATTTTCTGGAATGCTGCCCAGTGCTGTTTGTTCTTACAGTAGGTGGAAATTAAAAGAATGTAAAGGTGCCAAAACTAAATAGAACTGATTATTCTCTTTCTAGTGATATAATCCTTCCAAACCCAGACTTTTAATTCCTAGCATCCTTAGCCTGTTGGGCTAAGTAATCTAAACTAAGTGCCTCTTCTATTTGTCAAAAATTAATTGGCAGCTACTAGCAAACGATTTTCTCTCATTTAACTATTAAACTGTGAGAAACATCTAACTTACGGAAACTTTGCATTTCCATGGAGAGGGATCCTACTTGGAGGAGAAAGTATTTTCATTGCATTTGGGAGGCTTAGGTATGATGAAGTTCCTTACGTAGCACATGAACTTGCGAATGATCCTGGCCCCATTTTTTAGATACCAGTGTTCCCCCATGAAAGGTCAATGAACGTCCTGAACAAGCAAATAGGTTTAGGTGATGTGGCCTAAATATTGTTAAAAATCAACAATGATGGTGAGCTGTCCAAAACTGCAGCCTTCTGTGCAAGGGTCCTTCACAAAAGCCTTCATCAAAATACTTCTGCAAACTGTGGACAACAAGAAAAGCAGAGTGAACTGTGTCTGATCTCATTTAATCTCTTACATAGCAGGGTCCAGCCCAGCCTGCGCAGATGCTGGCTGCTGCATGCTGCTTTTGTTAAGTTGCCCTTGATATTGTTCGAGATTGTATTCAAGCACTGTGTACAGCAGCTATGAACTCAGCAATTGTGAAGCACTTTTTTAAATTGTCACAAGAAAATCAAAGCAGAAGCAATATTAATAATATCATTGTTATTCCTTTGTTGTGGTATTTATCCCCACGGTTAAGCTCCTGTTTTACTATCTGATGCTCATACCAGTGAGAAGAGGTAGTCTTTATCTAGGACAGTTTACAGTCCAAACTGACAAAGGTTGATCAAGGAAAAGCTTATCCTTGTGCCCTTTGTTCTCTTATTTTCTCCTTTTTCTGCTTACATTAGAAACTTCTCAGGGTTGATGGCCATGCCTTGCTGGTTGGGCAAAGCATGACACAACTGATTAACAAAAATACTCAAAACTGAGACCTGATACAGATTAACGACAGGATGTAGTCTTTATTAGGATTTGCCCTAGGGGGGAAAACCAAGGAAATAAAGCGATGAGGAAAAAGAAAAGGCAAATAAAGGATTAAAAATTGGAAGATTTGTTTCTAGAGTATCCTAAAGCATAGAGTGGCACCTTTCTAGTTTTTGGTTTGGTCTGTGTTTTCCTCTGTGATTTTAGAGGGAAGAATACTTTAACTGCTGTTGTCGATGTGAAAAAAACCTTCCTATTTTTGCATTTGTTTTGGAGTCTGCTTGGTGAATTTCCTTGAAATCAGCAAGGTTTGTGAAGGTCACTAATCTCAGACAATTAGTTCTGGAGTTAGGCCAGCTAAAGGGAAGCTCATCTTTCTCTTAAAGTAAGTGAACGGTGCAGCACAACAAGGGAGGGAGAGGTCTGGTGATTTGTACTCTTAACGCTTGTTTCTGAGAATTGAGTTTTGGATGTGCTACATAAGAATCCAAGTCAGGACTTGGCATGCAAAGAAAGAGCATAATGGGTCTTGCCACCACAATGGGATACTGATACTGTCTGTAAATTCAGAGCTGGGAGGAATAAATGGATAAGAGAAAACTGATGTACTAGGTTGATAACACCACAGGAAGTCTACTTTCATTTCAGTTTAACTGCATCCAAGATTTAGCTACTTGCCCGAATCAGAAGCAGAGTTAAGAAATGAATTTTTAAAAAAGCAGGTTTGCTCTATTGCCCAAGATCTGGGGTAGCAGCAATAGCCCATATGAAATAGCTCCCATGTTCCTTCTGCTTCTACTCTTGCCTGCAAGTGGTACTTGCAGAGGCAGGTAGAGAAGAGTCAAATGTTCCTCCAGGTTTTTCTCAGCAGAAATAGATTCTAAATATGTACAAAAAGCTGAAGAAAAAGAGCAGTTCTGCCTCTCTTTGGTATTGTCTTTTGTTGCAAAACAGGATGCACTTTTAGTCTGGTGGCAAAACTGGTGCCGCAGATCAAAGGGCATCATCTACTCAGCGCAGAGGGGAGAGGGAGGCAGCGGCAGAGCAGTCATCATAGGGCAAAAATCTGAACTCTTAGATACAAACCAAAAAGGGATTTGACTGAGAGGGTTCAGGACTGGGCCCCTTGGGAAATGCATACTACTTGCTGATGAATGCTCTCCCTTACATTTATTTGTGGAGCAAAACCTATAGCATGCCTTGTTCTATAGGTTTAATTTTACCTTTAGTGAATGTACACCATGGGTCCTTTTCACCCACTGCAAAGAATCTGAATTTTGAACATCTTGGAGTTTGTGTTTTGACTGTTGTCAGAATTACTGTACACCCTTAAAAAGCTATTGATTTTGGATTAATTTATATGTATTAAGAATCTAAGAATCTCTCAGGAGTCTCCAGGCAGATTGCCAGAAAGTGGATTTCCAGAACAAGAGGGGTTTTTATGAAAATACTGAACAGGGTGTCAGTCAACAGCTGAGAGGAGAATATCTGTGTGTTTTTTAGTAGAAAGCCACAGAAAACAGGTTCATAAATGAAATTGTCATCAGATACTTGTATGGATGTCAATTAAAAACTCTAGAATGTGCATCAGATACAGCAAATCAAGAAAATGTACATAAAGCCTTTTATTGTTGAACCAGGAAAGTCTGTTATTAGTGACATACTTTAGTGCTAGACCCATATAACAGGTCTGTTTCAAATTTTTTTACCTACTTTTTGTGTGTTGGATGCATTTCAACTGATGGAGGCTTTAAGTTTTTGTTAATGTCAGTGATGACATAGTATATGCTGTAACAATCATATTTTTTCTGTCATGGATTATTTAATTATGTTAATTAATATCTTCGCAGAAAATGCAGTGTGGCAGAGCCTCTGTCACCCAAGGACCCTCATGGTGTTCTGTTATTTCCCATGAAAACCTAAAAAAGAAGTTACAGGGGACAATGGATTCTGGTAGAAAATAATAAATGACTGCTCACTAGTAAGCAAATGAAACAGCATATAATGCATCGTTGTGGTAGACTTTCGAGCCTCTGTTCTGTTCAAAGCACAGCTGGCACGTGCTGAACTTCCTTTAACTCACTATTTTCTTATTGTGGAAGAGTGGCTCATAACTATATACTGGATCAGACAATTGTGGTTTTCTAGCTTGCAGTCTTTCTGTTTTGTGGTAACAATCATTTTTTGGTAGCCTGATGGTGACCCTGGGATAATCACCTTTGTTAGTTAATTACTTTGGGGACTAAACATGGGATCAGATGATTTGTGAGTGATTAGTGGGTCTGGAAATGTGAGGAGGCTGATAGCTTTGTACGTGTGCACAAATACACACATGTGGAAGTGGAACATTTGCTCTTTTGCTTCTCTCTATCACCTCTTAAAATACTTGACATCGCTGTAGTGAAAAGTGTGACTTTGAGAACAGAGCGATGGGTGCTTTGCCTGCTTTGTGAATATGTAGTCAGTCATACGTACGAGTAGTTGTACTTACAAAGTTGTGGCAGCAAGTCACTCATGACTATTTAAAAAAATGGAATCAGACTTATTAAAAATCTAGGTCTGCATTTCAAATCACCGTATGGATATTACTGTAGCCTGTTCAGTAGCTTACAACATATATTTGACCCTACTTGAGATTTCTTGAATTAGAGAGCTTCTTTTAATTGTTTGTAAGTTCAAATGGATCTGAATTCTACAAACTTTGTCTCACATATGGGTGCAGACGGTATGCACTTCCAGTGTGTCTGCCAGTCTAGAGCCATATGTTACTTTTGACATTCTTGGTTATAGTGTGGTTAATGTATCAGCAGTACTTCTGCTGCGTTAATCAACAGCATTTATTTCTGCATGGTCTATGTCAGTTTGGGTCTGAATACACAAATATGCAAGTTTAAAATTCAATTTCTACCACTCTATTCCCAAGTAAAATATTTAATAGAAAGTTAACAATTAGGCACGGCAGTAGGCGTATTTGGTTTCAAATATGGGACAGTTGATGTCATTAAAAGAGTTACAAATGCTCTTTGCATATAATTAGCCTTGTGCTCAGGCCCTAATATTTCAAAGATTTGGACACATGTTAAATCAATGGAAATATTCATATATGAAAAGTTAAGCAAATGCATAAACCTCTTTGCAGGATTAGGAAAGTAATTAAGTAGAATGTTAAAAAATACCATTATGATCTATCTCATCTAAAAGGATGCATTATTAATGCTTGCTATTTTAGTTGGTTGTGCAAGTACCGCTTTCACAAACACTTACTTCTATATATGAAAACGTGCATATTTTCAAGAAAAATATTCAGAGGCTGGTTGAAAAGGTTTTACTTTTTTGGCTTTCAGTATTAAAATGTGCTGTTAGTACATTAATTTCCATCTAAGTGAACAGTAGCAATATGTTGCTATTTCAATGTATATAAGCTTGGTAGCAGAATTTTTCATCAGTGGCCAGGAACCATTTTCTTGTTACTACACTAAATTAAAAATATATTAAAAAAGAAGCAGCTCTGCTTGCTAGAGAGAGACAGTTCGTAATGTTACTATAGTGTTAAGATATTGGTATTTATTCCAAAAAGCAGGGAATTAAACACTCTGTAAAGGAGGTCTGGGGATGATGGCCAAAGCTACCCTGTCAAGAACAGCAATGTAGTTGGGACAGCCGTGCTACTCCACCGATTGGGTATGCAACATTTTTTTTATGCCCTTTGTCAGCTGTTCATATGTGATTTTTTTCACTTGTTTAAAATTTATGAATAATTTTTATTCCTATTTTGAATACTGTATGATCTTTGGTTAAATAGCACTATATAAATTCAATCTTGTTATCTTGTATATAAGAAGGTAATAATAAGATTTCCTTTAACTACTTATTAGCTGGCTTCTTAAATGGCTACTTTGAGGCTGCAACCACTTGTGTCTAGTAAGTGTAAAAGATCAGCTATTGAAAAAGCCTTTTCCTGAAAAAGGATAGCTTTTGATTTTTAGCAGCAGCCAAGCAATCTGTTTTCTGTTTTGTTTTGTTTTTACAAAAATAAGTGGTGCTGTGTCAAAGGGATCTGGGTGAAGTCATGGCCTGGTAATTGAAATACCTATGCATTAACAATTTGAGCACAGTTGTTTTTCTGCTGTTAACTGGGCATGTTAGAAATATGATCTTGCATTTATACATTTAAAAAACAGGATGAAATTCTTATAAGTGTTCTGTATTCAAAATATGGCCAGTTGATGATCACAAATATTACCACCCAATATCTACAATTCTGTCACTGCATGACACGTTTACACTTGTTGAAATGAATCATGCCTTTCTAGTTTAAAAAAATGTTCCATTTGAATCTCCATACCTGTTACTGACAAGATTTCTGCAAATCCTGTAATAAGCAGTAGTTGATAAAACATGATGTCCAAGATGCATTTAAGATGTCCTGTGCCATATTCTCCTGAGGAAAAAAAACAAACAAACAAAAAAAAAAAAAAAAAACAACCAAACCCAGATAGAGCAGTGTAACTCTTCTGAGGAAGTTTTCCCCTGAATCTCAGAAGTAAAGACTTTTCCCCATTTGCCATTCTACCAGCACTATTCCATGAGAGCTGGTGGTGAGCCCAGGCTTATTAGATGCTGAGCAGAACTGGGATTTTTCTCAGAGATTGCTCATTAGACAAACAGAACATTTGCCTGAGAAATACCAGGGTTATAGTAGTGGTTACAATTCATTCTCTTGCTCAACAGTAAAGATCTTTTTTCAATGCCATCAACATGTTTCATTTCAATGATTTATCTAACTAAAAACCTAATTTTCTTATTCTTTCTGAATTACTTATTTCAAGTAATCACTTTTATGTCAATTAAATTTCAAATAAAAAATGAAAACTGAATTTCAAAGCATCACTATCAGAAAAAATTTTAAAATTATAAAAGTTTCTCAGAAGTATCAATATGACTGAAATAGCTAGAATGAATTTTTTCAGCTAACATGAATTTATTTAATTTTCAAAATCTGAAAAACAGAAATAAGATGCAAAAGAACCACTCTCCAGCTGCTACTTGCACTCAGTAGCTGTGTGCAACATTACTGTAAATACTGATTTAGGAATGCTCAGCATGTTAAAAATGTTAAAACCAAACCACAAAACCTACAAGGGGCTGAGAACCTGCATTTAGTATTTTGTTACCTTTAAGTTCTAGTTGCACAAACAGGAATATATCCTGAATTGATAAGGGTTTGTGTTGTTGACAAAACTCCTTTTTCCATCAGAAAAATGACAGGTCATCAAAACAGTGTTGGTTTTTTTCATAGCAATTTTCCACCTTGATTAAATGTTGTCAAAAAGATTTTGCATGTGTCACATGGGATTTTTCTTTAGAGCAAGAGGAATTAACAACATTATGAATAAGATAGCCATTTAGGGGGTTTGAAAGATATCTGTTCATATCTTCCTTGACCTGGCTCTGCTTTGGGTTTTGTTTTAATGTTGAATAGAGATTAGTTTCAAAACCTCAACATTTTTCACAAAACACAATTGTTTTCCAGCCCTCTTTAGGTTTGTGAGGGCTCTGAGTAAGTGCAAAAGGTATTCTTAAGCTCATAAGACAGGAGTGAATGTGTTTATTGATGCCCTTGAGAATAACATTGTGTAGCAAGAATTAGTAAAGTGAATAATCAAAAAGCAGAAACATTTGAATGCATATACTAAATTCTCTGTATGTATCCTAACCCTATCCTGGGTTATGGGTTTGATTGTAAGTATTGTAAACTAACTAATTTTAAATGAAATTTAAACTTGATTGAATCTCAGCATGAAGACGCCAACATTCAAATTGATTCATTAGCTGACCTGAATTCTCTGATAAAATTTACTAGCATGCACAGGCAGAGGATTTATCCTGGATGATGTTCATGTCATTAACAGGAACCACCACCGGCAACATACACATAATGTCAGCCCACAAAAAAAAAGAAAATAAAAGACTATTTTAAACGCTGCAGTTACTTAAAAAAGCAAGTGCTCTATCATGTTAAAATAAATTTTTTAATTTTTTTTTACTTATCATCTTACAAGCAGTATAACAGCCAGAAGGCAACACAATGGAAGTTTTTGTTGAGCAGAGTATGCTTGCTTCAAGAAGCCAGTGTGCCAATAGAGGCACACATCAAGTGAAGCTAACATACTGGGTGAATTATGTGTCCCATCACACCAATGACTGCAGAGCCATAAAACCACCCTAAGTGTTCTAGTTACAATCAATTACATCATGCTTTAATCACATTTTAATGATGTATTAACCAAGATTTCAACAGCAATTAGTTTAATGGGTGTTTGCTTTTTTTTAAACTATTTTAACTGTGGCTATATCCAGTAAGATTAAGAAAAAATAAAGCGTTGATTGTGACCTCTTTTCTAGCAATTTTGTGTGATGGGACTGAAGAGAGAGATTTTTCAGTTACTAAGCATTCATGACTCTTAAGTAATAATGTGTTCGACTTTGCTGCATGATTACATACCGTGAGATTTTTCTCATCTAGAAAGATTCTGCAAAATCGAACATGCTACACTGTAAATAGTTAATGCACCTCCTTTCCTTTAGGTCAGAGAGTATTACACTGCCTAGTCATACCTCAGCAAAGATAAGAGAGAAACAAAAATTAAAATTATTAAACATACTAATTTTTAATAGAAAGGTTTAGAAAAGTTCTGCTGCTGCCCATAATATTCCCGTTGATATACATTTTCCATATAGAAAACTGACAAATGTCTGTGGGAATCCAGCTCCCTTTAAAACACTCCTAAGAATATTAACAGATAAAGAAAAGAGATTTCACAGCAAAACCCACATAAAAACCCATATTAGGAATGATACCAAACTTAAAGAATGTTGTAAAATGAGCATGGAAAAATGTACAAAATGAATTCATGCCCATTTACATGCTTTCAGTCAGGCTACCAGATAACAAAGCCTCTGTCTTTGTGTTAACACTGCAGATTAGGTCAAGTTTTTACCCCTCTGAGCTCTTTTCCTGTAAATGACGGGTTTTGATGTGAAACAAGCAACATGTCAAAGCAAGTTGAAAGATGTAGGCATTTTATGCCATGTCACAATGACAGGCCGGTGAATATTTGGGCCATTAGGGGCTTATTAGTGAATAAATGACCAGATGGTTCAGTGATGCACAGAGATGGACAGAACTGGATGCTACTAATCAGCACTGTCTGTACTTGATGTCAAATCACATGACACAGTAACCCATGGATACCGAATAAAAGTTACCATTAGCAAGTCAATTTGATATCTGTGTGGTGTAAACAGACTTATAACTGCACTTCAGAGCTGCCTGTTGTTAAGAAGAAATAATGGTAGAGTATTTAAATAAACACACTCTATTCTTATCAAGTTATGATAAATATAAATAGAATTTCAATTCCCAAGACTTCCTTTTTATTCTGAAGGGACTGTGGAAAGACATTTACATATTAGACTATCTCCACAGACAAAAAGGCTGGGCTGCAAATGCTGTAAAAGAGAAGCAAGAGACACTTCCTTCAAACACCATGGTTAGCAATATCAAGAGATGCTTTGTGTGCATTTGTCACAAGAATGCAAACTTTGAGAATAGGACCTGTTTTCTGGGGGGAGGTTGTTTGCGTTTTAGTATATTCATGCTTTAATAAATTTTTTTTTTTTTTTTACTGGTGTTGATATATGTTTGCTTGCCACTACCTTAAATTTTTCCCATGGGTTTTTGAAAATTTATTTTGACAAACCCTTGTTAGCAAGTCACTTCCAAACCATTACATCAGTGTTAGAAGCTTTAGGTGTTTGGTAGTGACCAGATCCTGATCCAGGAGGTGATCCTGAACCACTATTGTAGAATAGGCAGTGACAGTCTGAATGGAGGGGGCAAGCCGAGGCTGGGGAGAGGGGAGGCTTTGCTGCTGCACTAAATCTCTGTGAAAAACTAAAAGGAAGTTTTGTCCTGAATTTAGTGGAAGTACGTTTGCAGACCGTAGAGGTTTGGGGTGTATCCTCGTCTCCAAGCCAATGGCAAACATGCCAGTA
Source organism: Morus bassanus (assembly GCA_031468815.1). Lineage (NCBI taxonomy): Eukaryota > Metazoa > Chordata > Aves > Suliformes > Sulidae > Morus > Morus bassanus. Next base: position 25,235,773 of record CM062574.1, on the reverse strand, counting down.
ACACACTTTCTTTAGGCAGAAATATATGCATATCTGAGGCATGCTTTACTTGTCTCTTATGGTTCTTTATAGCAAATGAGAACAAATGCAGTGTTATGACCGATGATTTTTTTATGATGTACTAATGTTGTTTACAAGGTGTTTTGAAATGCTGAAGAAAACTTGATGGATTTTTTCAGTCTGAAGAATCAGATGTAAATGTGTGTTATTCCTTTTCTATAAGGGTGATGATAGTAGCACAGGAATTTTACACTGCACGTGAATAATGTAATAGTATTTGGTGGCTCTAGCTGGGTTTAACCATGAGTTCCTCTTGATCCCAATTTTATTTCTCATGCACCTCCTTTGTGGAAAGAATATGGGAAGAGTTTTACGGTATGAGTGGTCATGGAAACTGAAATTTGCTGTTCCCGTAATTAAATAAGGAATCAGGTAAGAATTAGGCAAGTCGGATAAAGGAAGCGCCAGTCTGTGAGCAGTCACAATATGCCTGTATTTTGAACATACTACAAACTTGGATTAGCAAGAAATATAGTGGAATGGATTAAAATTGTGGAATATGTTGCCTATTTTAAAATCCCTGTTGTAGCATGAATGTATTTTTATAGAAGATGTACAGAGATAATAAAATAGTATATATTAATTACACAGGGTTGTCCTTTGGGAAGGTAATGACACACTGCTTATATTGCTATAGTAATCATTGTAATGCTGTATTAGCTAAAACACTAATATTTTTAACTGTATCTGATCCAGTGATCATCTGAAGATGCCTGGGGAAAAAGTAAAAGGAAACAGGACGCACACAAAGGGATCCTTTGGCTGGAATTCACGGTCTTGTGATATTATGGAGGCTGAAAATCAATATAGGTTAGACAAGTTTGTGGGAGAGAGCTCACCAGCAGTTATTAACAACAGTGGACTGGGTTCATCCTCCAGGTCAGGAAACCCCTATACAAACAATTGCTGGAGGCTGGGAAGGACTACTGTGCCAAGGGTGCTCTTAGGTTGGTTTTGTTCCTTTAACTTTTACCTAAACATCTTCCAGTGATCGTTGCTTTTTCTTTTTTCTTTTCTTAAATATTCTCCACTGATGTAATTTTAAAATCCCTCTAATTTTGGAGGAAAAATTGCTTTATAGCTTATCTGTTTTCCATTCTTATTAATACTAGACCTGGAACTGAGACATGCCTGCAAGATTTAACAAAAGTCTGAAAAATGCAGTGGTTTACCCAAAAGGTTCAGCTGGCCATCCCTGAAACCTCAGACTGCATTTCAGTCTGAACTAAATTTTGAGTGAATCTGGGATAACCTCACTGATTTGAGGAGAAGTCATCGCAATCTTGGTAGTTTCAGCACAGGCTGAATTAGAGTTTATGCTCTTCTTTTAATAAAAAAAAAAAATTGAAGTTCAATTCTGTAGTTAAGAGAGTCTACAAAGAGCTAAAGAGAAACGTCATAAAAACTCATGTGAATGCTTCTTTAACAATGTTCATTTATTTCCTGAAAATTTTATTTAAAATGTAAATCTGATGCATAGGGGTTACTGCTCAGCAGATTCTTGCTCTAGTGGCTTTCCCATTCCAGTTGTGACGGACGGCTTTCTACTGTTGGTTTTCTCTGAGTTTGCATAGTCAGTTGGCTATGAATTGGTGGTCCAATACAACTCTTCGCAGATGTCAAGACATTCAGAAGGTATTTTTTTTTCTGAAAATAAGGATGCTGTCATCATGTTTTCCTTTGATGACAACAGTGTTACTCCGAAAGAAATGGAACCTTCTTAGAGCAGTAAAACCTTATAGAAAGATCTCATTTCCAGAAAAAAATCTTTTTAGATGGAACGAATTTTTTAAAGTAAATTCCATGGGAAAACTTTCTGTACTGATATATGTAATATTTGCATGGCAGTAATAAATAATTTTGAGAAGAGGTGTAAAATAGTTGTTGTCACTTATGGTAGCTGTTGAGCCAGATAACGGTTGCTCAGTGGAAATGGTCAAAAGCCCTCAGCCAAAATCAATAGAAATACAGTGAAAAGCTGGGTGTCCGCAACCTCACTGCAAAAAGTAGGTATCTAACAAATGCATTGTAAGAAAGGATTAATGTGGGTATGCATGCAAATGTGATGGATACTTTCTTTCTGACTTTCAGGTTTGAAGGTGCATGCTGGTATCTTATTGCTGGCTGGAGATTTTTTTAAAGTCATTAGAGCCTCTTGAAGAAACTTTTCCCTCTCCTGCTTTGTGGCACCAGCTTTCCACCTGGCTTGTACAGTTCAGATGGAGATTTGCTCTGTGGCCTGCTGCATACCAGCAAGGATGCTGTGGCAAACACAGAGGACACAAAGTGTGAAAAAGGCCAGGTTTTGCCAGGCTTTTGGGTGAAGACTGCTTTGCTGTTCTTCAGTAACTCAAACCAATCTAAGGTAAAATGCATCAAGGAGTATATATCTGCAAAAATCAAAAACTTGAAAACATAGATTATAAATGTTTATGAAAAGCAGAAGTGATGACAGAAAAAGGAAACTATGTGTAGGTGTACTTAAACAAAGATTACTCTTAATGGGTCATCTTTGTCTCTCTGAGATCTGGAACATCTACTGCATGGACATAGATGGAGTTCAGCTGTGTATAATTTTCTGTAAAGCTTTTTTGCTCAGTGGCAACTATGCCAAAGGAATAGGTCAGTGAGCAGTTTGGTCGGGGTGAACGTGAATTCCAGCAGCCTTCTGGCTGCTGAGAGGAGGAGGAGGAAGAAGAGAGACTATCCAAAGCACACCTCCCAGAGGTCCAGCAGTAAGAAGGGATTCTGAAAGCCCATCACAAAGCAGTCGATTGAAAATTTTAGTGTATATTTTGTAATGTCTAATTAGTTAATGGCCAAAGATTAGAAAATATTTTGGAGGACAAATCTCATTAAGTACTAACAGCTTTAGAGAAAGATTACAAAGAATGTCTTCAGTGACTCTGTTAAATTATGAGTGTTAGTGGATGTGGAGGAAAATCTGCTTGCCCACTTAATGCCCATTTCTGTTGCCATCAAAGTCAGTTGCAGTTTTGATATTGCCTTTTGTAGAAAAAGCCTGACCCTGTATTTAGTACATTACATTGAATAATTGCAACATACCTGCAGAATGACAATGAAAAAAATAATGTCTTTGACCTGCTGCCTCTGGTGGCTTTGTTAAAAGTTTGCTTGAGGATGCAGCAGCTTCATATAAGCAGCTGCTTCTTTACTAATTAATTTACCTGTGTATATATGAATAGCTCTTTTGCAGTGGTTTCCTAGCAATTTGATTCTGATATGCATCCTTTGTTTTCAGTGACAGGATGTGTGGGTGACTGGGTGTGCATGACCACAGGCTTTCCCTGTCATCAAATGTTGGGATAATTTTCATGATTACCTGTTCTTTTAGCAAATTAATTTGAGCAAGTCTCCTATTTGTCTTATACCTTCAGCAGTTTGGGATTTGAGTCAAACTCCTATCAGAAAAGTAAAGCAGCTGATCATTACATCTCTATTCCATATTCCAGTTCATATTTATGAAGTTTATGAAGGAAGATTTTTACCATTTAAAAAAATATGTTGACTTAATTCTGCCTTGACAGAGAGGGTATTGGTTGGTGTTACTAACTCAGCAACCTCTTTCTTCTAACTAGTGAGTTCTAGTCATTAAATTATTTCAGTATCAAAATATACAAGAATGTGTGTGTGTGTTTTTATAAATGTGTATACATACATTAGGTAAGCTGCATATAGGAAACGCAATGCTGTCTGGCTGTATCTGAAAAGCTCTCTCGGAAACTGCTCTGTTTGACATGGAAGGTATTTTTGTAAAATTCTCTCTCTCAGTGTTTACTGACAATTAAAAAATCAGCAATCTTCTCAGTACTCCATTTGTCCTTTCTACTTATCCCCTGACCAAACTCAGAGGGCCATATCCCCCCACACTGGCGATGTCCTGCTTGTGGTGTTAGTGCTGATTGCTGAAGGAACAGGAAGAAATCCTGCTGCCTTCCTTGCACCTGGCCCAATGGAGCAAGCAGCATTTATGCTTTTGGCAGTTAAAATAATTCAAACTAGGAAAGAAAGTTCCCCAATTCAGGTGCTAAATTCTCTGTACCACCAAGTGATGTAGCTTTGTATGCTCTTGCAGTGATAGAAAGCAGCCCACATGAGTGTAAGAAAATAAGTCTTTTGAGAGGAATGAGCGAGTTTCATGTTCCCAGACAGCTTCCCATTCTGTGAGTGTGGGGTGAGAAGTACTTTAGTTATGGATCCCCTGAAGCTTCATGATACCTCTGCAAGTGCACTTCAGTAGCAATTTCTGATACTGCTGTGTTTCAGATTTTCCAAACTAATATGTTTCAGTATTAATTTTCACCCAGGCCTGAAAAATACCAATTTTACAGAAAAAGAATGATCAACTATAAAAAAGGACAGATGAATGAACAAAAAGATCCCTATTTTCTCTTTCTTATTCTGTTCTTTTTCTCTGTTTTGTTCTGCGTTTTTTTATTCCCTCAATCTTGAATCAATTTTCTCCTCAACTGACCAGGAATTATCAAGAAGCAAGTCTGACTACAGAAAGGTGTGATGTTCCCTTTCTCACTTTCTTTGGGCATAAAGACAAGCTACAAGTGAAATAGCTCCCTAACAAGAGTAAAGAAATCTGGATATTTCTTTTATGACCATGTGCAAGTGAGAACCCAAAGCACGAACAAAATAGACACCATCTTTTCATAATATTTCCAATTCACATTGACGTTCATTCTGCCGACAAGTTCTTGGTCATCAGCCGGTGAAAGAAAGGAGAGCTGAAGAGATGCTGCTCTTGCACGAGAAGCAGAGGAGAGGGAATTTTTCTCCCTGTTAACAGCAGAGATGCTGTGGCAGTGCCCTTTCTGAGTTGAGCCCTAACCCTGAAGCAGTGCATTAGGGCTTTGGGTAGACAGCTCAGTGCAGGAGGGCATAAAAGGCTTACTCAGCTCTTCATACAAAATTTCTATCAAAAGAAAAAGCAATAGACTGTTCTGGAAAGTCTGAAAAATTAGATAAAATGTAATTGTTTCCTTCAAGCATCACAGCTCTTGAAGTATAGACTGAGCCATAAGAGGCTCCTCCCCGTTCACTCCATCTTTTATTTACCACATGGGTACTGCATCCTAGTGTCAGACTGCTTTATGCTTTTACTAGCATGCCACTCCCAGCAGGCATTATTAAAGAGCTTCACCTGCTTTAGTACTTACTAAATGCATCAAACACATGAAAGCAAATATTCAGATTATCTAAAAATGTTTGAACTTCTCTAAATTTGGTTGTAAGTTTCAAATGTTCAATACTTCCAATTTTTTGAAAATTGCAATTTGGGGGTAGCATTGATTCCTGCCTTTAAATAGCTCTTTCATTTAAAAATATATTTAACTATTTTGGAGAAATCTCAAAAAACTAAATGTTGGTCTTCATTTCATATAGATACCATTTATTTTCAATCCAAAGAAATATTACTGTACATTAAGTCTTATGCAATTATAATATTGTTTCCACTGCTGATGAGGTTGACTTCAGGATATGGGTAGTATCATATCCAAAACTAGCTTAAAATTCTGATTTATGGTTAGCAAGACATTTAGCTGTTAGGATGGATGTCTGATGTAATAAATATCCTTAACTGATGACCTATCAAGAAATACAATAAATTTAAAAAAAACTAGCCATATATCTAGTGGTGACTCATCTTAAATATGTCTAATAACAGATAACTTCAGCTTTTAAATATTGCTTTTAGTTTTCTTATCAAAAAAGATACTTTCACTAGTCTAACGGTAAGAGAGGTCCACTTAGTTTTTCACAGCTGGAGATGTTGCATAGTTACTATTGTTGGTGAACAAGCTTCCTCACAAGCTGACTACACCACCCCATCCGCAAAAATCTAGACCTCACTTCCGGGAGCAAAAAACTGTTTGTGACTGGGACAGATTGAGGGGAGGAAAAACACCATCTCTTCCAGCAGTGATGGTGATGGGAACATGGAATGTGACTGAAAATTCATTGAACTCTTTTTCCTCTTGAGTTGCAGGATATGATCCCTTTGCATGAAGAGTCCATGCATTGTTTCAAATGCATAAAATACCATGCTCATAATTCAGATGAATGTGTAGAAATTATATTGATGTTACTGCATTTTGGAAAGATGAATCTACACAATGCTGCGTATTCACACACCCTGTTCGATGCCTCTAACTTTGTTCAGAGCCCTCTGGAGACCCAGTCATGGAATAGGGAGCCTATCTTCATTCACAGGTATGCAAGCTTGATGTCTAAAGTGACCCTACCTACTATCAGAACACCTGGGGAAAAAAGGCAAGATGCTGCCAGTGGCAAGGTACTGTTGCAGAACAGAGTTGTGAGTCTTGTCCATGATCCCGGATGATTTTCTTCACTTTACTAAAATGACTGGAAAAGGCCAATGAAATATTGTTGGGAATTAAAATGTGTCAAAAAGGAATTTGTAGTTTTGTTGTATAGCTGATGAGACTCTTCTGCTGTAATGACTCCTGTTTTCTCTTGCAGTCAGTTGGATGTGAGCAAGTCCTCACAGGAAGTCCTTCATTGTTTGCTTTTTTCATATAATAATTAACTGTTACCAAAATTATTTTAACTATATGCTTGCCTGTAGTATTTTGGACAATATGCTTTCATCTGTGGGTGAACACTGGAGTCAAATAACACCAAAGATCTCTAAGGCAGGGAAACAAAAAAAACTTCCATGTCTTTTTTTTTTTTTTTCTTTCTCCTCCTTCCAAGAGAAAACATGGAATTATTTTTAAATTCAGAGGGATTTTGAGACTGAGCTTTAAAATCCTGGGGTATATGTGTGAAATAATCTACCAACTAAAAGCTATGGGCTGGTCAGCTGACCTACAACCCTTGCTACTCTGATACTCTCTAGTGTGTAGTAGTATATGATTCATATGCACTTATTTCTGACTGTGTTCATCTTCGAAATAATCACTTCATTCCAGATAAATGTATTCAGTGGTATGACTACTCCATCCATCATATTAGGTAGGGTTGTGCAGCTGAATGCAGCTCTATTCCAAATAATGATGGTCTCTAATATTTTCCTGAAAATGTGGGTAATTTATTATCGTGGGCTAATTATGCCCAATACGGCTGCAGGCTGACATTTATTGCAAAAGGTGGGCTGGAGGGAGCCAGAAGGCATTGCGTTGTCACTGGAGCAGTTTCTGGGAAGGAATTCAGCTGCTTGTCCAGCGTTTCTGCTAGAGCTCCGGGAAGCGTTTCTGTCCCTGCAGTGTGCTGGATACACTCGCTTCTCTCCTGTTTCAGGCAGGATTGATGGTTACCCATACCTCTCCGTGGTTAGGAATCACAAAAGCTCCTTCTCTCCCCACCCCAGCTTGTGGGCAGGAGAAGTACAGTTGCTTTGTTTCAATGGCAGGCACCTTCCCATCTAGATCAGCCTCAACAGTGACTCGATTTGCAGGACACAGATCTCTACACCCATGGCCTTGGTTTCTTGTCCAAATAGCAACTTCCAATGATTTCTTCTCCCCATCTCTGAATGCACAGGCAGGGGATGCAAAGCAATAAAATCCTGGTTTACAGCGATCTGCTGCTCATCTGGGACAAATACAGCTCTCTGCCTATGCAGGAACACTTGGACCCAGAAATTTCCTTCAAGATGTGATCTCCTAGGCAAAAAGAAGAAATGTCACCCAGTTTTTCTATTATAATTTAACCATTTCTTCTGGGTGTTTCTCTCTTCCATTGCTGCTCTTTACTCAGAAATTAATAGCTGAGGAAAACATCATTTTAACTGCTGTGCTATATGTTTTTGTTCATCTTGGGAATTACTCCAGGATAGCACTACCTACTTCAGATCAATGACATTTTTTTGTTGACCTCAATGGGAATGAACACTACCTTTAATTTTTATTATCTATGCATGAAATAGTTCAGTTCTCCAAACTGGTCTTTAATCCCAGTTTCATAATATTTACGCTTCTCTTTTTGTGAGCATCTTGCCACTATGACCAAAGTATCACTAAGAATTTTCAGACCCTTCCCATAATTTTGAAAACTTCTTTTAGGTCACATCTGTGGCTGTTATTTTCCAGGGAGAATAAATCAACCTCCTTAACCTTTTCTTACAACTTAGATTTTAGAGACCTGATATTATCTTTGTTGCCCTACAGTACATCCTTTGCAAGGCAGTATTGTGCTTCCTGTATCACAGCGCCCAGCCCTGCAAACAGGTCTAGATGAGCACCATGTGGGTTATAGCTATTAAAGATCTTATACAGAAAGTGTATCACCTCTTGTTTACTGCTCTATCCCCTTGCTAATACCACTTGATGTTGTTTGCCTCTCTGTCTGCTGCTGTGTGCTAGGTTGATGGTTTCAGTGATTTTTCTACAATAACTCCCCAAAGCCATCGGCTGTGGTAGGTTGCTTCACCTGGGAAGGGACTTGGCTGTTTCACCACCAGGGAATTTATGCTGGGTAGTCCTGGGAAATAGGGAAAAGAGATTAGTCAAAGTGCTTTGCGAAAATATTACTGTTAATAAAAGCAGTCGCTGCAGAATATGTAATGAATCTGGTCTGTGAAAATATATTTGGGGCCAGGGAATAAAAATACATCAATTTAGTGATTCATTTTGACAAAAACAAAACCATAGAAAGCTTTTTCCGTTATTGTTGTCTTTGTGGAGCCATTCACAAGCAGCAATAGCATCAGCAGAGTGCACTTATTAGAGGTGCCATTCAGAGGTGTTTGATTTTGAGGTTCACATAAGGTGAACAGCCAAGACAGCAGAGAGCATCCTCTGGTCTGTCAAATTGGAGAGGTGTTCAGACAACTAGACAGTCAGTGACTTTCTGGGCCAGTGATTAATTTACTGAGAGTTTAGGCAGAACTGTTCATTCTTTAATTATCTTTGAAGACCAGTATAAGCTTGGGATTTATATGCAGGTTACATGTTTGTTTGGGATTACTTTAGGGGGAGTGTTCCTCCTTGAGTTCATAATTTGTACTGGGAAACAAAAAGTAGAATCACTTTTTAGCCTGGTTAAGTGTGTTCATCTAATTAGTGGAGTTTAAAGAGTTCACTGCTGTCAAACACTGGTTTTACTGGAGCACCTGTGGTCCAGCACCGTGTCTGCATGGGGGTCTCCAAGCAAGGCAGTAACCCACTGCTGGCAGGGCTGTCAGCAGTACCTTCACCTCTCCACCTTTGATGGATGGTAAAAACCAGACAACTTTCTGTGAAAACAGGGCAAAACAATTTTCAAGAGAATTAAAGAATGTGCGATTGAGACGAGGTGAAGAAGAAATGATGAAGAGCTCAGATATGGTCACAGTATTAAAAATACTCTTGGATTACCTCCTCTTTCTTTAGACTGCAGAGGACACCTGCCTGGCATTGGGCAAAACTTTTGACCTTGATTCCCTAAGCTCTCAGAGGAGGAAGGAAAGCACACACACTTGCCAGGCTATTAGGTGACTTTGGTAGTACAGGAAAGGAGTGCTAAATGCTGCTTTGAATGACTTCTAAAATCTTAGCAAGATGAAGGAGCTTTGCCCAGGGCAGGTAAAGGGAGAAGGAATTATCTGAATGGGGAGAGAGGGGTGTATCAGTGAACACGTAAGTATAATTACTGTATTTATATCATATAACTGTCATACATGAGTGAAGTCCAGTACTCAGCCATTGATTCAAGGCAGCATCCCTTGATGTACTTGTCAGCTAGCGGCATGCACACAGGACCACTTGGGATGGCCTTTCGTTTGCCATATTAGCTGTAGATAATGTTACTCTTAGATATTACTGAGGGAACAAGTAATTTATTTTGAAAACACTTAATATCCAGCAGTTTTTAATTTTTCTTTTTCACCACATCCAGTTTCATCAGCCTACAATTTATCTCTAAATTTCAGGTAAGCACCAAATACAAGTCTCCAGAGGACAAGTTGAATGATGCTGTACAGCTACATCGGGGTGGGCAGCCAAGTCACACGTGGCTCTTTGGCTCTGAAAATGCGGGCTCAGCTGGAGACTGGGAGGGCACGTAAGCCTGGTGCTGCAGGAGGAGGAGAGCAGGCAGTGTGGTGAGGGCACCGCAGTTTGGCGGGGAGAAATGGGATATTCTGAGGGCTGGCACAGCCCTGTATCGTGGCTGTTTGTCTCACCATTGTGGTTTATTTTTTTGATTCTTGGTTACTGTTGAGAATGGGTGATTGTAAATAAGTTTGAATTTAAAAATCCTTTCAGAAATGTGGAAAATGTGCAGTTTAGAAAATATAAATGTGCAGTTTCCACATGATCTGCAGTACTGCCCTCAGACAGTCAATGGATTTGTAGTAAACCATGCTGTGCAGTAATTTTTAAACATTTCTGCCTGTTTGGAAAAGTAATAAATTTTGTTTCCTATTGCTGGCATGGTACATTAAACTGCAAAAGAGAGAGGATTTAGGAATATGTATGAGCTAATGACAAATTTTAAGTACTGTATCAATAAAGACATTAAAGAGGTGATAGAAAATGAGAGAGGCAGGATCCTTTCTATTGATTGCCAGACCCAGGAATGCTGTGGTATCTGTGGGCATCGCTGTGTTTCACCGGAGCCACTGTCCTACGCATTCACTACATCTGCAGAGAGTGATGTGACATGGAGCTGTTATTGCTGATCTGGAACAAAGTATCAGCTGATTAATTAGAAAATGATTATTCTCAGCCAGCATACTATTGAAGAGTAAGCTATTAAATACTGCAATTATTAATATCCACTCCTTTACATTGCAGCAGAATTACTGTTTTAAACCAGTCCCTCCTGCTTGTCCCAGCAAGTCTGCAGTCTGCTACTAAGCCTATGCCTTCAAGACCCTGCAGAAGGAAGGCAGTGTAAGAAACATGCACCAGCCCCGTAGGCTGTGCTTTGGGCTTCCCAGGCAGAGAGGGAACAGCATGGTCTCACTCCCAAACCTTCCATGGGCATCGCAGTCTGCCCAGCACAGAGGTGCTCAGGATGTCTCTCTCCTGGTTTGGTAAGGTATAGGATATTCCCTGAGGAAAGCTCACGTGAGCTAAGACACAGTAAGGTTTTACGGTTTTTGTTCTGTGTTCCCACCCTCCCTGCCTTTGTTTCTAAACTGTGGGGAAAAACCCACAAAATGCCTGGACATAAGTGGGCTGGGAAGTATATTTTTTGTAATTCCTTTTGGCCTCTATATTATTTAAAGGGTATAAGAAACACACCAGTAACCATTAGACTTGCTGCTCTTCCGTCAAATTTTAGTTTTTACTTTTCTGTCAAATTTTCTCAAAGTGCAATGTGAAATCTAATAATGATTTTTTTTTTTTTCCTGTGTATCTGCTGAAACCATTGGAAATATAACCAACAACAGAACTGCTCTGAAAAGATCCAGAATAAAAATACTTGTTTATAGTAATTCTTTGCATTGAGCTGGCAGGTAGGAAAACCTCTCAGCTAGTGGCAAGTAACTTCTTTTCAGTGCCTACCTCCAAATTCCTGGAGTCCATTGTTGCTCCTCTCTATAAGCTGTTATATAAAAGACTATTAAGGAAATCATCATTACTGTGGGTAAACTAAAAAAACAATTAGACTTACACAAATTGTAAATGTGATAAAAACAGAGTAAATATGTTTTCAGGTGACATTGTCTCCTGAGAATTATACAGATGAATAATTGACTTGGGTTTTTGCTAATTTAATTAATTGATTACTTAATTAGATATTGTCCATAGGAAGCTGCCATGCAAAAAAAAGCCCCAAATCAGTTTACTGCAATCCCACTTTTCAAAATGAATTTAATTGTCATCAAATAACATGTTTGTGTTTGTTTCCTCTGTTTCACAAGGAGGAAGCAGAATTTAAACTGTTAATATGGTAGAGCCCTGCTCTGAAATTGCCTACAAACTCTTAAAAACATAGTTAATTACAGATAGCCCAATTTAAACTTTACAGCATTCTTGATACATTCAGAATGTATGGAAGGTGGTGTATGCTAACCAGCAAGAAGAAACACATTGTACTACTACTGTGCGCTCAGAGATTAAGTGAGAAGGGCTCCTTCGGCCGACAGTAAAAGTGAGGCTCACTAAATACAATTGGGAAGAAAAAAATTAGAAATTCTAGTGAAAATATGGATGAAATCTTTGGATTAAATGCCAGTCTTGGTTATAGATATTCAACTGCTACAGAGTGTAGTGCAGGGGGTTGCAGGGATTAAACCTGCAAAAAAGGTCTAAGTAAAGCGAATAAGAGAGCAGTGCTGTAAGCACATTATATCATATTCCAACAGTATCTGTAAGTAGCTTGCTGCCTAAAAATGGTTTGTTTGCATGTTGCTTCAGGAATGTTCTGGGGGGTTGTTCCCGGGAATTGTGTGGAGCTGGGCACAGAGGCTGCAGGAAAACAGAGTCAGGAAGGCAGCAAGACTAGACCATGCTTTGGATCTGCAGCAGCCTTTAGCAGGTCACCCAAGATGAATATTTTTATTCTACTTTATAAAAGAAATAAAGATGACCTATCTTTAATGCTTGTAGATGAAAAGCATTCTGTAAGTGTCAGATATTGCTACTAAAAGTTTTAGTGGTGCAGAGGTGTTGTGCAGAGTGAAAAGAATGCAGCAGCATGGTGCTGTGGAAAGGGGCAGGATCTGGCAGCCATTTTAGAGCACATTTCCATCACAAGAACTTGAGGATCACAGAAAATTGTAGTGTCTGAAGATTTGCAAGATATCACTTTTGGTCTGAGATCATAGTATTTTAAATTATCGTCTTAATTTTATTAACAATGTAAAGTTGCTTAGCATTTCAACTCAGAAAAACTGATGTCATTTCTATGACTCTTCCCAAGATTTGCCAACACTGTAAAACATGGCCCTGCCAAACCAACCTGCAGCGGGTTGGTAAGAAAGCAAGGGTGCGAGGCCTCTGAAGATCTGCAGTGCTTGTGGGCATGGTGAGTTTTCCAGAAACCCGTGTGTACCCCCTTGCAAAGGGGAGACCTGTGATGAAGAATGGCATTTTCAATGGGTCCACCATGTCAAAAAGACTGTCAGTGGAGGATTGCTCCTGGGTGCGTGGGTTGCATGGAGCAAAGAAGTGCTCTTTTCTTACCACTCTGACCCACACACCTAGTCTTGTTTTTTCTCTCCTCTTCTGGGAAGGACAAGGAGACTCCCACCAATCCCAAGCAGCCATCCCCAGGTGCAAGAAGGAGGTCCTGGGACTGCCAAGCTCCTCTGCCCTGTTCCAGCTGCGCCATGTCCAGATCACCCAGAGATGCCAGAGGAGCACTGGGATGTACAAAAGATGCCACTCGACAAGACGTACAAGGTGCTGCACTCTGTAAGAGAGGCTGGGATGTCCTGAGTAAACAAGGGTCGAGGTTGTAACTATCTGGAGGGACAGAAACTGGGATGTTGAATGACTGCTGATTGCTCTTCCAGGTAAAAACAATTTTGGAGAGATGTTTCTTCTGCAGGAACCACTTCATGTTTTCTCTAGACCTCTCAGAAGCCCTGCTTAGGAAACAAAATGTAAAACACCTCTATCTTTCTGTATGTCATTTCCTAAGTGACAGCTGATTACATTTTAGGAATGTTTTCTCATTTTCTGAATTAAATCAGTTTGGCATTCTGTAGCAGACAGTACTCATTAACCTTTTAAAGATTGCCAAACTGGTTTGAAGCATTCAATGGAGGGGAAAAAAGAAAAACCCAAAAGAAAAAAATCCTGTTAAACATCATTGTAATGTGATGTTTCTGAAGCAACAGGCAACAAAGATCAGGTCTTCTCCTTGTGGTAATTTATTGATGTGACACTGGTTTATGCTACACTTGAGCAGGTGTGAAGAGGGTACACAATATGAACCAAACTCATGCACACAGTATGAATGACATTTATTATCTTACCAGACTTTGATTGTTTTAGAATTATACTAATTTTCATAATTAATGATTCCACATAACTCTTCTAGACTGTTGGGAAGAAGAAAATAAAAGTCTACTTTCTAAACCTCAGTAAGCACATGCAGCAGAAACCAGGAAAATAAGGAGTTGCATGATCTCAAGCCACTACTGCTGATAAGTTCAGGAATATATAAGTAGAACTAAGAAATTTAATGTAATTCCACAGGTTTTTGGCTTCCCTTACCTCCTCCAGCCCTCAAAATACCTTGTGGATAGTGTCTGGATGATATCCAAGCCATGACTATTGCTAAAAAGTACCTATTGAGTTGGTGAGTGAGGGGAAATGTTTAAAAATGCTGATATTATACACTTAAGATGTTTGTGTGTCTGACCACTGCCTATGATGTTTATGGTTTCTAATAGTCTGCCTGCAGTAACTATTGGTCCCTGAGTCTTCAGTACTGTAAAGATTTTATAATATCCCCGTTTTGGTGAGGCTCAACAACAAGCTAAAGCTACCCTAATTAATCTGTTACTTCATTTATATCTTATATGAGTACCTTTTAAGCAGAAAAGGTCTTTAGCCACCTCTCCTGGTAATGTTGTTCTTCCATGCAGGGCAGCTACCCCATCACAAAA